>JABFPN010003819.1:0-16836 GCA_022817305.1 Leptoteleia sp. ZL-2020
ATTTTAAAATTATGTATTTAATTAATATAAAAAGAATACTTTAATAATCAGCTTACTTTTTTTATTTTAAAATGAAATATCATTAGAGGAATTTAATTTTATTTTAAGCAGATCATTTTTAAGAGTGTACAATAAAAAGTAAGTGAGAAAAAAAATATTAGTACTGTCATGACGGTATACAAAGTGTGTCAATACACGAAGAACAATTTCTTTTTATACGTCGTGAATAATAATGCTTCATTATTTAATAAATTCTCTGTGTCACATGATGCAACCAATAGTATGCGAAATCGAATGCACCAGATCATAAAGATATTTAAATATATAATTTACTTATTTTTTTAATTACATATTAAATTATTTATATATTAAAATTATAAGTAATATAATATAATTATTTTATAATATAATGTGAAATATTATATTAAAAAGCTATTTGAATTCATAGAAATATAACATTTACATTGCTTTTCTATATAATCTTATTCATGGTTCGATAAATTCTCCATCTCTTATAAACTTAATTGTATATTTCACTTCGACGAAAAATATCCCCAATCCATCTTTACTCTCTAAACAACCCTATCGTACCTATATGTCATTTAACAACTCTGCTCAAGGTTTACCGCGTTCCGGAAATCACTATGTGACTTATCTAAATAATTTTCAACTTCCGGCATCATTATTTAAACAAGCATTCGCGTCGATAACTTTCCAAAAGATTTAATTGCAATCTGCATAGAGAGAAATTTGCTTAATAGACTCAACTGAAAATTTTAAAGTTATTGTTAAATATGTTGGTCGAAATAAATTTAAAGTTGAGAATGATATTTTCGTTGCAGAATACAATTTTGGGATTGAGCTTGCTTTACGAGTAAGTACGACAACCATTCTCTATGGATTCAATTGATCAATATACTATTTATTTAGAGCTCGATTCATATATGAGAAAAAGTTGTAAATTTTCATTTTCAAATATAATTCAAATGAAGTTAATTAATAATCATTTTATGTATACATATTCTGCATACTCCTTCAATTAAGTTAATTTTACTTCAATAAATACATAAAAAATAAAATGGAATAAATGTATGCGAGTGACATAATAAACTTAAATTATTTTAAATGAAGTGTCATTGAATTTAACGGTATAGTTTAATTTTAAAGATAACAGAAACAAAAGATATAAATGAAATAACCGATGTGGAAATAAAACTTTTTAGGAAGTTATTATTTCTATAAATAATAGTATGTACTATTCTTATATTAAAATTCTGTTTTTAAATATCGTAATATTCTTTTAAATATTTAATTTGTAAACTAAAATGTTTTGCAACTAATACACTGAGAAAAAAATACCTATTTTTAACACAAAGTATACTAAATTGGCACTATATTCGCAGGACATCAAAGTTTTTCATTTCATGAACTTTTTTAAAATATAGTCTATTTTACATCTAAAGTTAGCAAATTTAATAATGTATAATAGTAATATCTTTGATAATAATTTTTTTTCAAGAAATATGTAATAAACATTAACAATTATAAAAATAATTTGTACAATTTGATATTTTATTCGATAAGACCTTAACAAACTGTTTATTTTTTTGTAATTTTTAATTTAACACTTTAATGTATCATAACATGTATCATTACATGAATCATTAACACAAATATGTATCATAACATTGTAATAAATTTTCAAATCAATTAATTAAAACAACCGATATAAATGCCAAAAGAAACAATAAAAAAACTGATAAAAAAGGAAAAATGCAAGGTCATCGTAACGAAAGATTTGCGTCATTTGAACGATACGCGCGTCGACTGACAAAGGTGGTCGGAAAGATACGCGGTGTACGTTTTGACGTGCTGTTGAAAGATTGTTGGCAGTTTGGAACGCGTCATACCTGGAGCACGTTTGGGCGGACGTCTGCGTTACTAAAATACCGCGACTTGGCCGCTCGCCGTCTGCGGGAAACGCGCGTAGAAAGCGTGTCTGCATGCGCGCTCTACCGGGTGACTCCTTTTTAATATACACACACACGCCGGCTGCGTCTTACGACCCTTCGGATAGAGTCACGTTTTCTCTGCATATTGCGATCCGACTCCTGCATCTAATGGACCTTTAAACCAAACGGCTGGCTTTCCGCCCGGCGTATTACATGCAGTCCGCACGTGCTCGGTCCCGTCTTGTTCTCAATTATTCTCACTATTTAGGACGGTATTACTTACGTATTATCAAAGCATTTGCATGGGTGCATAAGTGCGCGCTGTTTTACAACAAATTAAACGTCGTACTTTTGGGCGGCCGTTAATTTCGGGATTCCGCGTTAATTAACTTGGATACTTGGCTATTGCAGCGCTCCCATTTATTTCCCCTTTTCGCCACTTAAATGGATTCAAATTGTTTGACGGATGCGTGCGGTTTGCATTATTGGAAATGGCTTTAGCGTTTGCATTCGCTTGGACAGTCTTGGGCGGAGATGTTGTTTTTCTTTGCAGTACTTTCTTCTTAAAAATAACTGAACCTATACTGCTTTCAAAAATATCTCATATTCGTTTTAAATGACAAATCTGATACATTTTAAACTGATCATTTTCGTTCACAATTATTCATTTTAATTTGAATGAACTTAGGTATAAAAGAAAAATACTTTGAATTAAATAGAAATTTTTTAAAAGCGCGCCGACTGTCTTCAACGGTTGCGCGGTAAGTGATTAGATTTCGCGCGAAAAAGAAATAATAATAATAAAAAAATAAACTAGAGATAAAGGAGAAACAGGATGTCGCTATGAGCGACGCAGACGTACCGCTTCACCCTTTCTATATTTATATAAATGCCGAGCGAAAATACTTCAAATGCTTGTTATCCGCCGGTTCCTTTTTACTCCTACGAAAAACCGCGCGCGCTCTTGTCTCAAAAGAAAAGAAAAAAAAAAAAAAAAACAAAAAAAAAAAACGCGGTCGAAATGTAACAGCTCAGCGAAAATATTATTTACTTCTGGTCAGAGTGCGCTGCACAGTTCCAGTCGAGCCGTGGCCGATGTTCAAATTATAAATTTCGTCGTTACTTTTTATGATACTTTATTGATAATGGTCGTTGACCGTCGACACAATGATTGCAAATTGCACATGGCAGACGGCACACCGTGGAGAATGCAACTCCAGAAGAGTCGCATACTCTTCTCCATTCAGAGCTAAATATACTCGAAGATATTAATAGCGACTGTAGAGTGCATGGCATGTAGTACCGAGTCGTGCCATAAAGCCCACGATGAGCGAGCATATATTACACGAGGGTGGCGATGGGGAACAAAGATCGGCCAAATCGTACAATGTCATTTCCCCGGTCGAAAAATAACTTCACCGAATGGAAATTGATTACGATTTTGAATGGGGAAAAAAAAGTTTTGAACCTGCTTCCCGGGAAAACTGAGCGATATAGAATTAAGATAACAATGTTTCCTTTTTTGTTCGACACTGAAAAAAAAAGCCATTAAGAATTACTGTGCTGGAACCTTAAAACGAAGTCGTTTGTACGATATAGGAAAAATTACCGTGCCAGTATAGTAAAAATGGTAAAACACACCAAAGTATTTGAAAACACGGTAATTTTTCCAATATTGTACAAACTGATTCGCTTTAAGGTTCCATCATTCTAATTCTTAACGATTTTATTTTCAGTATAAAAATGTATTTTTTTTGTCTTTAGTTAAAATTTATTTTTTATTTTAGAACATTATATTTTATTCAATTTTTGTAAAGTGGTTTCATGTTGGTCTTTCGATTAGAGTATGAATTATTATACGAAAAGAAATGAGCGAATGTTGAATGAAGTGGAACATAAAAGAATCTCATTCAGAAGCCCATAAATCGCCGTTATTTCAAGAAGATTCTGTTTTCTTTATCCCCGGTGTTTTTATTTTTTACATTCTTGAGAGAGCATAAATGGTTTCCAAAAGCGACATAATGTTTGACTGGAGCGTTAAACTATGAAACATAAAGTACTGTTCTTCGATGACTCAGTGATACTAGTCTATCAATAGTATATATTTCTTCCGAACTTTTTCACGTTGCTTAATATATTAATATTTATAACAAATTATCGCTCGTTTTATAATGTATTGCTTTTAAGGTCAACGAATACAAATAATTCAGATCTTATTAAAATTTTAATAAGATGAATATCAACATTGACAACAAATCAATGTTCGTTTATAATTAATTGCTTGACTTTATAATTTAAACGTCTACTTCTTAAAGTATTAATTTAACGTAAATGTACAGAATTGAAATTGAACCACTGAATTTATCGGTTCCGTTTGTCCTAATAAATTTTATATTTCTGAAAAATTATGCGGTGGTAACGTGTTTTGACAGTGAGAGTGGATTGTAAGGTGGTGTGTAAAACATGTTCATGATTAGACGGTAGAGAAGACAAAGTGCGCTTCATATCCACCTTGCTTTGAGACGAAACACGTGGCCCTCCACGTGGCAGCTAAGGATCCAGTGGTCCTTCTTTGAAACATGCAAGAAACTTCTCACGCTCCCAGTGGTAACCCCGATTCGTGTGAGCGGAACCCCCTACATACAACATATATATATTGTAGGAGATGCAGTAAAGCGATTTGGTCGTATTTTGGATTCCCTTTTTTACGCTGTCCCTTTATCCGCGCGCTATTGTGCCACCGTTCAACGAATTTCCGACTTTTTCTACGCTGTCCTTCATTTCGGCTTGTTTACTTTTTGGCCCGAAAAACTGAATTTATCAAATGCAGCTGCTTGGCTCTAAATTGAATTTAAATTTAATTATCCGTGAGACGATTACGTCATTACAAATAAACGTAGAAAAAATGTTCAATAACAATTAGATTGCATGTTATATTGAACATTATGGATAGTATTGTAGTAACATTATTACATACTCACACTCGATAGAGCAAGTAATATTTTCGCTCTCAACGATATTTATTTGTGATTTGGCATCTATGTCTTGGATATAAAAAATCAATTTGATTTAAGCGTAAGTATAGATTTACCTCTATTTCATATCGGTAGATGGTGTTAAGTTAGATTCAAATGTGTTAAATATTAATAAATTTAAAGTTTTTTTATTTATTTCCCGGAGAACTTTGTTAAGTGCATAGTTCTTTCATTAGAATTTAACGAAGAATGAAATAATTGAAATACCTTGATAGAAAAATTACAGGGTCCCTAGTAAAAATCAAACATATATGGTCCATATATGTTTGATTTTTACTAGGGGTCATATGTGGAACATTTATATAAATAAATCTCTAAGTGCAATTACCCTCCCGCAAGAAGTTATACTTTAATAAAAAGAAGAAAATAAGATAAAAAATAATAAACAATAATAAAACCGGGTATGTTTAAGAAAGAATTGGCTTAGCTCGTTTGCCGAAAAAGCATAATTGAGCTCACCTTCTTGGTCGTGTTACGCACATTGTTCAGAATACAAAGTAACGATGTGTAGCAATGGAAATGGCGGGCGGCGGCGCGGCAACGTTCATTCCGAGACGGGAGCATTTTAGCATGTGCCGTTGCGAATGTGCTTAACGATATATTTGTTACATTTGCGGCGGAAATGCCGGGGTGGAGGGTGGGGTGAATGGCGCGAAAAGAAAATTTACGTTTACCGTCCGCGTTTGGCTGGTTTTTAAAAGAGTCCGGCAGATAGTTAAAAGTTTAATCCGCAACAACGCGGCATGGCCTCCGCCCTCGAGCTAATTACTGTTAGATTTTGTTAACCGCAACGCTAAAGCGTAACGCCCGAATGACACTTGTCGGTATTTCATGCGTTAATTTCATTTTCATCGGCAACACGAAGAGTTTAATTTTTACGACTTTTGTCCCGCAAACCTGCGAGTCAGAATAAACGAACGGTCGGGAAATGCGGTTTATTTGGTGCCGCCGAATCGAGACTAATAATGCCAAGTGTACGGCGTAATTGTAAAGGTATGAATTCTTATTGCGGCTGTTTGTTTTTCATTTGCGTGCACTAAAATGGGGGCGCATTCTCGAATCATGAAAATAACATACTGCCGCGATTTACGCGAGCAAATATTTGACGGTAAGTATAGTGATATTATAGCCGCTGCTTACTATGTTCGTTGTTTTTTTTGTGGAATTGAAAAACAGTAGCGGTAAAAATTGTTACAGTTTACAATTCGTATTGTTGTTTCATTTAAAAATCAAAATATATGTATATAAATGATGAAATTGTACGGGTAAAAAAGTTTCATATAAAATTATTAACATTATTGGTAAATTGGCCATATAATAAAATCCTGTAATTATAATACCAACCATCTTAAGTTATTAAAAAGTATCAACATGTTAGAGAATTATTGTCAACTTTTAAACAATGATTGTCATCAAATTGATAAGCCTTGCTAACTCAATTTTCAATCTTTTCAGGTATATATTTCATATATATACATATATATTTATTAACAATGTTAGTAATTTTGATTACATCTTTTTGCAATCAAAATAATACCGTATACTCTACCGACCGCGACTTATGGTAATTACAAATTAATTAACAACAATAACAGTTAAATGTTTTAATAATAAAAAGGAAAGACTCAGACGAATAATGAAGAAAAATGACGCAATAATTTCTGTGAGTAATACAAGCTTTATTGCGAACACCTCGATTGGCACAATAAAACTAATTGAAAATTCAGATAACGAAACAAACAATGAAAGCAAATGTAGCCCCGACATAAAGCACCGAGCGAAATTAAATCTAGCGCCGTTCTCCACTCGAACCGCGATGTTTCGAAAAGCAAATAAAGCACCGTTGACACCACGTACGATACTTAGACGCGGCCGTGCCGTCGTCGTGACGGCAAGGAACGTCCGGGCGGTCATTGAAAAAAGAATTTGCGCTGATTAGCACGTTATTGTGTCTTCGACACGACGAGAAGACGAGAGAGATCGGGGGGCCATTCCCCACGGCGAGCTCGCCAATCAAATTCTAAGAGGAGCGATGAGATCATCGGGGCGGAAGTGATCTTTGATTCGATTGAGGACTTAATTTCTCTTCGTCTCCCTCTCTCTTTCTCTCTTAACGACGCACTCTCTGTTTAACGCGTAAATTATTTAATTGCCCCGGCCATCTTCTTTGTTCACTTTTATTTTCTGCTTTAAGGAAAATTAACCAATCGCGTCGCAAGGTTTCCATCCTTTTGAATTGATCGTTGGAATTTTAATTGCGTCTGAGGAAAAATTTCACACTCGAATTTTGTACGAGCTCGATTGAATATGATGAAAATAGACCCAGACAGTATTAATTAGTTTTGTTAAATTATGCTTTTCTTTGACTTGATTAGTGCTAAATTTTGTTCGAATCTGATTGACAAATTAGAATTGATCTGATTACAGTTTTTATTTGGATCGTACTTTATCATTCATCAGCAGATTTCACTAGTTTGTGCGGATTAAGCATGCATGTAACGGATCAGATTTGAATTTTATACGATTAAATGTATAATGCATTTTGTCTCGGTCTGATTAGGAATGATTAAATTTCAATTGCATTAGATATTTTTAGCATTGGAGATGAATTTAAAAGAGACAAAAAATCAATGGAGAATGTACTGTAATGTTTTTTGGCGGTTTAATTGATGTTTGGGTGCGACTTGAAAGCAGAATTATGCTGTCGGTAATATTAAACTGCAGTAGGCGTCATGTAATATTCCCGCCAGAATGAAGAATTGGTCACGAAATGATACATGTGGCGCTATCTAACGACTTTTCAACAGTTCTTTCGTGTCAAAGTACTACGTCCTTTTAAAAGATGGCAATATAGTGCTCGTATAATGCAGAAGCTTTAAAAAGTACAACTTTTTAACTCTTTTTTTTTTCTCTCTCTCTAAAATCATTAAAGTTTAGTGATTTAATTACGTTTCCTTTTTACTTTCAATTTTTAAATGTTTGGAATTGAACGATGAATAATTTAAGATTGCTTGATTTCCTAAGTAATGGAGGGAAATAATTTTATTTTCACACGGAGAAAAATGCTTGGTTGTAATGATCAAAAATTTGTTTGTACTATACACAATAGTTATGCACAGTTAACCGTATACTGAGACAAAATTTAAAAAAAAATGTCGTTTTAACTTGATAATATGAAAAATTGTAAATTGAATTCAGAAATTTGTAATGATAAAGTGAAAAATTATAATATTTACATCTTTTATGAGTACATTTTATAATTTTTGAATGCAATTTATTAGTTTTGTCCCTTATGTTTTCAAAATACAAAATACAAAAAAAAATGATTATAATTTGTTCAAATATTTTTCTCTCAGTGCATAATATAATATATTATTATACATAATACATCGTTAATAATTAATCTGCGTTATTTCACGAAATATTCGGTTGTTTTCTTTGATAAATTACCTCAAACCCCGATACTTTATTTATAAAAGCGCATTCAAGATTAGTCCGTGGAGGAAAATTGTTCACTTGCAGCTGCACGGGTGCATCAAACGTACAAAAGAGTATCGAAGTCGCGTTAAGAGTCGCGCGACTGGATTTTGCTTATCGGTGACACGTTTTAGTGCGCTGTCTTTGACGTAAAAGTAACGGCAAGCAATTATCCGTGAAATGGTCGGCGGTCGGCCGATTAATTGGGGCGATGATAACTCGCAAAACGGGGGATAATGAAATGAAAACAGGCGCCGATGCGAGGACCAAAGGGAAAATGGAAAAGACTTCTTGCCCCTTTCCTTTGTGCCCCCCCGGGCTCTCCGTCTGTCGGAATTACGTCCGCGGAGCGATATAATATTCTCTGTTTTGACCGGACCGGGATTGATTATGTTTATCTTTCATTACGAACGCCGCGCCGAACCAAGAGACTAAGCTCGTAAATAATAAATCGCGTGATTCTCTTCCGAGCTCCCGAACATTCAAACTCAACCCCTGCAACAAAGCCTGATACATCATCGCCCCTTTCGTACGCACAAAGCGGACGAAAGGCCGACGCTGAAACCTCGGCAAACTCGATCAAACGGATATTACCTTATTAGTAATTATGATTTCGGCGGTATTGCCGGATAGATTCGTTGATAAGGCTAATCTCGCTTTTCTTTAATCCCGATTCAATTAATGAAATTTTTAATTTCCTATGACAAAATTTTGAGGAAAATTTTTAAGTTAACTAATACCTAGTACACTGAAAAAAGAGTCATCTGCACGGAGAGAAAAGATTTATAAAATTTACTGACATTTTTAGTAAACTGGTTATATATTGGCAAAACTTGACAAATTACTATCTTAAGTTAGTAAAACATATCAATTTGTTGGAAATGATTCTTAGAAATCTGACACTTTTTACTAACTTAGGATAGTAATTTTTCAGTTCTTGCAAGTATATGACCAGTTTACCAACAATGTCAGTAATTTTTATTAATCTTTTCTCTCCGTGTGGTTAATTTTCGTGATAATTAGAATTCTGGTGAAATTGACTATGTTATGGTTATTTTAATTAAAAGTCTGGTAACTAAAATTCTACACGGTTTTTTGTAATAAAGCTATCTTGATATAGAGATATAATATTCCTGTTTGTATGAACAAACCATGTTCAGATATTAAACTTTTTATTTTGAAACAATAGTTGTATATTCTTACTAAAAGTTAACTGAAAATATAGATATAAATATTTTAAAAATCATTGAACGGTTATTAAGATATTGTGAAAAAGGTTTCTAATTCAGTCGTGGCAAAATAATTTTGACTTTGTTTCTAATTTAAATTTATGAATTGTACCGGATACAAAATCTACACCTAATTTATAACCGAAATATTTCTATCAATAAAATTAAAGTAATTGAAGGAAATATAATCAAATATCGGCCGTTATTATTTGCGAATGATAAGCAACAATGTTGCTTTATCAATTCGAATGCGCTGCAACGAGAGCCGATGCAATTTTTCGCGTATGTTGATTGAAATTAAAATATTTCATTAAAGCGCATACGTAATCGCACGTCGAATTGTATCATTCGCGGGTACCGCTGCGTGAAATAAACAACAATAATTAATTTATATGAAAATATCAATTCTTGTCCGTCGCCCGATACAAAAACGAAGGATTAAAGTTTCATCTTCAAAGGCAAAAATATGCCATCGATTTTCATGCATTCTGCGACGAAAACAATAAGCGATGATCAACCCGCGCTCGCAGATTATTTAACATTATTTCGGTTATGATTTTACAGAATTATTTGGCGCACAATGGCGGCGCGAATTTGCGAGAATTTGCATCGGTTGAATGCGGAAAATCGGTCGTTGTCAAAATAGTGACAGATATTTGTCGCCAACGAAAGACACGAAACGAGCAACAAGGAAACAATAATAATAATGATAATAAAAAAAGAGCGAAAATTAGGTGGGGGGATCGACGAGACATTCATAACGAATGCACGAAAACACATAGTCATTCGGGCTCGTTGTTCAAACAAAAGCGAAGCTCCGAAATGAATTGGCAGCCGTTTTCCGGCGTATATATTTTGATTCAGAATTATTAGTTATGATAATTCAGTTAGTTAGATTTAAAATTTGAACGTCATTATGTGATACATCTTTTATGGCTCGCGCTAATTGATAACACGAACGATTTTCAGTTTCCATAATTGTTGCGCTTCTTTATCGATTCTCAAATAAATGGTTGAGCTTTGGTTTATTTCAAATTGAATTCAGTTATTAACTGTTCTGAGAACAATATAAACACATAACGTTAAAGCGGATAAAGCTTTTTAATGTTGGCACATTAACACCCAACTGGCTATAAAAATAATTTTAAAGGTAACGACAAACTTTAATCCAGATAATTAAATAGGAAGTCTCGATGTTTGATGAGCAGATTTACAAAGAGTTATATATCTATAATTATATGAGTCAAAATCAGAAAGTTAAAAAGCTGGATTAATTATCATTTCTGAAAATGGAAAATAAAAGTTATGAAGTCACTCGAGTCTACGACAAAGTAAGATGTTATCACGGTGAAGAATTAAACAATTTAGATAAATATTACAAATTAATGACTTATACATTAATAAATGTGAAAAAATTGTGCAAAAATAACAACAATTTTAACTCATTCAAGAGTTTTAAATTGTAAAGAAAATTACACACACAGAGAGAAAAGATTAATAGAAACATTGTTGGTAAACTGGTCATATTACTTGAGTTGAAATATTACAATCTTAAGTTAAGTTAGTAATAACTATCAGCGTGCTGACAATTGTTGTCAACTTTCAAGTAATAATTGTCGATAAACTGACACATTTTGCTAACTTAAGGTACTTGAAGTTATATTTGAAAAAATTGAAAAATTAGTACCTCATAATAGTAGTTAAACTTAATAGTAGTTAGTCGATAATGATTGTTTGTACACTGAGAAAAATTCATGAGCTACTTTCAATTCCACGGTGAGCTTACGTATAATTGTTAAAGTGAAACGAATTGTGCTGAAAACAAGTGAAAATAATCGTTAAAATCAACTTCATCAAGTACTTGTTATAGTTTTTCTTCAACAAACCCCAATCAGCTCTGAAATCAAGACTCTTGGAGTTGATTCAATTATATATCAGTTGTTATAAGTTCTTCGTGGAGTTGACTCAACTTCACCAATATGACTTGACTGAAGAAATATCATACATTTGTTTAAAACTCAGCATGGAGTTGTGCGTATTTAAGTTCACGATGGAGTTGACAGTAGCGAATATCGTTTGATTCAAACCTCTTTTTCTTTCAGTGTAAGCTGACAACAGTTTTCAACATATACTAATACTTTCTACCAACTTAAGATAGTAATTTACTAATCTTGTCAAGTATATATTTTTCATTAATATACTCTCTTCTTATACCAAAACTATTAAAGTCAGGTGAGAAGCACGGTAATATTAACTGAATTTTTTACTCCGCGCAATTAAACCACAGTAGTAATTAACCGTAATACATGAAATAATAACATTACTACTTAGATTTAAAAAATTCTTTATTAGTATGCCTCCTCTAACATTACCCACCACTTTTGCACTGCAACTTCATAAATTTACATCTTCGCATTACATGCTCGAAATGAAACAACTTCAATTACCTGCAATCTTCTTCTCAAGTTTATTGCGAGCGGTTCGCATTCATAAATCGAAAATTGAAAGAACTTAAGAAGAAAGTTGGAGGATATAATAAAAAAGGCGCCGTGGGTTGGCATTCAAAGTGAAAAAGGTACGGGATTCCGAACGACAACGATTCATAATGTAACGCTACACGCGATAAACGATATTCATCCTTTCGTCAAATTACATCGCTAATAAAATGCCTCGACCTCACGCACAGCCGAAGAAAAAAGCGCATTTCCAAGTGTAATAACCGCCGTGCAACGTAAATACCAAAGAGCGGCATTGAGTTCGAGCGAGGGGGCGAAACTTTTTGTCCGCCGTCGCCTCATTTTACAAGTGTTCGCAGGCGGGGGGGGGGGGAGGGAGGGCAAAGTGGCACGGGGGCATTAAAACAATCCCGAAATTGAATACGCGCCGTTTTCATCCACTTCTTATAGAGAGAGAGAGAGAGAGAGAGAAAGTGAGAGCGTTGCCCGATTTCTAGCGCCGTTGGAGTGAAAAACAATGTAAAAGCGGCGGCCTCTTCGCGTGGGTCATCCACGAGGATTTTTGTCGGGTCGTCGCTCGAAAATAATTTCTCGCCGCCCTTTCGACACCCCGCCAACGTAGAGGAACACACCCACGCGATGTGTGGCGAGGAGAAAAATGGAAAATGATGAGGAGCCGTAGGACGGAAAAAGTGGATGGAAAAGCAAGGGGGGGGGGGGAGGACGAAGACGTCGACAAAAATTGATGCGGAATAAAGTGACTTCTTATTACCTAAAGTATTTTGCACTTGGCTTCTTTTTCATTTTACTTAGTTTTCTTGAACATAACAATGCGATATGTATTGTTGACGGATAAAAACGAAAGTAAATGTGTTAATAATGAATCGAAGGAAAAGACGTGGCACAATTTACTAGTTTTTATATGCTGTACTTTCTGAGATTTGAAGGATATAATCTGTGGTGTTTACAAAATGACTGTATTATTGTAAAAACATTGATTTTTTTGTTATAGAAAAATTTATTATATACTAATGTGGTAATGGTCATTATAATTAAATGTAATTCCTAAATAAATATAAAAAGTGTTGAATGGTTCTTCAACTATTTTTGCCGTTTATCATAACAATATTATAATGAATTTATAATCATTAATAAAAATTTGTTAAACGCGTAATTAAGAATTGAACTCGAGACTTGTAAATTAATAGTTTGAACTGTTAACCATTATTTAAACCATTCTTCAATCATTATTCAATTTACAACTTACGAAACCTATTTCTTATTAAACTGATACAACTAGTATCTTTTTTTTTTTTTTTTTTAAAATGCTCTTCACGTTCAAAGTTGATTAATTACACTTGTTAGCTTGTATTTCTCTCTCGCTTTGTTTATCTTGTCAACATCATTGTTTCATTATCCGCTTTGTTTTCTTTTTTGTTTGCCTCCCTTTTTCAATGTATTTCTTTTTTTTTTTGACCTTTACTTCTTTTTCCCCACTTTTTTGGGGGGGAGTCTTGACCTGCAAGCACTACTGGGATGCTGGATAAGAAGCGCAAGTTTGAAAAGGTGCACCTAATGACCTATAGAGATGGCGCTGCAAGAAAAATATTGCCGGGACTTTTTGCGCGCGCTCGGGTTGAAAGCATCGCAAACGAGACCTTTCGCTTCTGTTCCTTTTCTCAGCGAGACTCGTCCACTTGACACGATTACTCGTCAAAGACCTTTTGCGCCTCGCGACTCGACCTCTAATGGATCGGAGACGCCGGCGCGCGCGATAAGCCACAGCCGAGCTGTCCCCGACATTCAAAGGGATATACGCGCGGAGCATTATCGAATCTTTACACTTCCATTCGCGCCTCTTTCGCGTACCGACAAATTGTCCACCTTTTTTTGCATCGCAAAACATTGCTCGTTTACCCATCGACTCCGAGCATTTTATTCGCGGGCAAGTACGCGGGGTAAAAAAAAAAAGATCCAACGATACACATTTAGCGATGAAATTGATGTTGCGTGCAAATTACTATTAACAAAATGTTACCGGATACCAATATCGCCACTCTTAATTGAATCCGGAAAACAAATTAATCATCGCTTTAATTTTTATTTCAATTTAGCAATCATTTGTTGCCTTTTTTTTTTATACAATTGAATCCGACGTAATAATTTAAGCAATGAAAAAACGATTGTAACAATATTTACCGAAGTTGCGTCAGTTTATTGAAATTTAATATCAACGGTGCAATTAACAAATGCGCGTATTTAAATAACAAAATAATAAAGGAAAAAAAGGAAAAAAGAATACTTTACTACCGTACATCTTCCCATCTCTTCCACCGCAATAATAATTATCCTCCCAACGGGATAATTTAAAATTTCTTGCTCGCGCGCACGATGAAGTGCACTTAGGTGGCACTTGATTTTTGCAACCCCGAAACTCGACTATAAACACACGAAATGCTCTCGGCGTCGGTGGAAATAATTTCGTCGTTTGGCCAACGGGCGCGCGGTATATGAGTGTCGATGCGCGGAAAATTGACGAAATTCGAAAAGTTGGCGAGTGACGACACGTGTCGGTCGTCGATATTTTGCCCAACAGCCGTGTTACCGAGTTGGCCCTTTCGCCGACGGAAGTGGAAGCGGGCGAAGTCGCGCGGGCCGAAGCCGTGGGAGGGGGAGTAGGAGGGATGGGGGGAGGGGAAGGAATAGACGCAGGAAACCAACTTGGCTTTTATAATGAAACTCTTCGGGACTGTCGGCGCGCCGAAGTTTACCACGTGTGCGAGGATTTAGGACGATAGTTGTTACTTCCGTGGAAGTTTCAAAACAGAAACTACGTCACTTAAGAGGCGCTTGTTTGCCGGCCCAAAGTCGACGACGGCAACTTCTCGCCTTCTCTGCCCCGGCGAAATTTCAATCGACCCGGAAGAAATACTTTTAATACGGCAAATATCATTTTCTCCACTTTTCCGCACTTTAACGATATATTTCACTTTATTCTTTCTTTTTTTTTTTGGGTCGTTTTATGTGAATTGACAATTGTCTTGGTAATTGATCACGCGAAGGATTTACGTAAATCCCAGGTGGAAATTTATTCAAGTATTTCATTGTGTCAGCTTTGTAAAGCTAGAACTCGTAAGGTACTAAATATGAAAAAACTTGCGAGAAACATGATAATTTGTTTGCAAGTAAGTAATGTTAGTCTTGTAAGACACTGCAATGAATGAAAATGTGTATTAAATTTTACTAATAAATCAAGTTATTTTTACTGTGTTTCTAATTAAGATAAATAATCAATTTAAATTAATATCTCGTTAATTTTAATATATAATTTTTCTCGGTATACAAGCGAATACTTTTCTGAGAAAAGTAAATGGTAAATCTTTTAATTTGAATTAATTAATTGCCCTTTATATCATATAATCTTAAACAGCATATTTATAATGAACTAAATTTTGTTAAAAATTATATATTGCAATTTTCAGAATGTTTATTCGTGCATGATCATGTATCAAACTTGAACTTTAATTAAAAAAATGTTCATTTTCAAAAGTTCACTTTTTGTTGGATGTTTTGAGGAGAAATTTGCAAACGAAAAATAAATTGAGGGCAGTTAAGTTGAGTTTCTCGAATAAATTTTTTTTAAGAATATTAATTTAACATGTTAAAGACTAAATTCGCTCATTAAATTTACGTGCCTTTTCATTTTGCGCGCAACACATACAGTTAAATGAAAAACAAATTTCATAATACATTTCCATTATGAAATCCGGTACATTTAATTGGTTTTGATCAGAAAGGAATTCGTTTTAAAATATATCCTGTGTCGTTTATACACACAGAAAGGGTGAACCATAATGGGAATTCACGATGCCTCGCTTATACGGATAATCTTGGATATATCTACGTCGAAAATTCATTCGAGAGGCCCGCTCGCGAATGCATCTACAATTCCAGAGACTTTGCCAATTAATTTTCCTAATCAACGAGTACGCATCGTCGCTGCAGGATCACAAATTCAAAAGGGAAGAAAGGAGTTCAATAATTGAAACAAAAGCGTCCGCTTGCATCGTTACTTTGAAAATACTCGTGACTTTGATTCATTACGATTGATTGATTCGTCGTGCATTTAAAGTAAAACGCGGGGGAAGGGGGACATTTTTGTTTACTAACTACTATTATATTCGATTACAATTTCGTGTCGTATTTTCATCGTTCTAAAGTATCCCGAAAATTCTTATTCATTTAAATATTCATTGATCAAAATATACACACAGTGTAAAGCAGTATTACTTTTCTAATGTAAACAGTAAACATTTCCAATTACGTATCGCGCTTGTGCATTAACACACAATGTACCAATTTTAACCAGTCATGTGATGCAATACGATTGCAAACACATTGCCTCTAACATTCGTTATAATTATCCGATCGATATAAGTATTCAGTGCGTTTATTATTTCGTGTTAATTTCACCGAATTTCATGCTCGAAGTCATAGATAATTTAACTGAGCAATCTACAATCTATACAATGACGGTTATTGTTCATAAAGTTTCTTATTTATGCACTGAGAAAAATGAAATAGTATATTTATCAATAAATTCTGGGGTATTGAACCTATATGTACTCTGTAGGTGTAACTGTAATAATTTATGGAAAAACTAAGTATATGTAATGCATACAGTTCT
>JABFPN010003820.1:0-16836 GCA_022817305.1 Leptoteleia sp. ZL-2020
CCCCCCCCCCCTCCTATCGGGTAGCCTTATAAGTTGTCACGCACCGGCATAGTAATAACCACATCCATAACGATCTCAGCCCGATATGTCGCATACAAAAATGTCACCCCACTGTCCTTATTTTCACTATTCCTTTCAAATGATTTTCGTGTCCGAATTAACTTGCACACGTACGCTTTGTAATATAATACCGGGAATTTATTCTTTCTTTTTCTTTCATTTCGTTTACTAATAGATGAAAATTTGAATTCAGTTTTACCTAATCCGGTTAGAATACGGCTAACCCGAATAAGGGTATTTACCTCAGAACCATATTCAGGGATCTTAATTAGCGATACTTGAATCAGGCCCTGATCTCGGCTTGGCCTGGTATATAAAAATTTATCAATGACAAGCCATTTATTCACACAATGGGAGATATTGATTTAATATAAAATATTCACTTTCATGACTTATAATTACTTAAGTTTTGAAAGTCGTTTTCCAAGTGGAAAAGAACTATTTCCAAACATTGAGCTATATTACATAATAAGAATTCTATTTTGATATAGTGATGTAAGATTTGCCGTGTTAAAAGAGTGGTTTATCTAATTATCAATATTCTTTTTCCTTTGTCTATATTAATATTACACAAATAATGGGTATAATCTAATTTTATACGTACATACATACATACATACATACATACATACATATCTATTACGTTTAAAAGCAGTGAATTGTTTTGTCTTATTTCCCCAAGTGTAAATATTTCTTGCGTCATCCCTCGACTCTTAAACTTATATTAATTACGCGCGCGATAATTTTTCTATACATAAATTGTGATTTAATTGTAAAGCAAACAAGGCTATGATTTTTGTGCGATATGACGCGTGTGCCTTGCGAAAATGGGCTAGATAACCATCGAGGGTGAACAAACCCCACACTCAACGCAAGTGACTGACCCTTGAAAATGCCAGATTAACTTTCATTACACGAAACAAAACGAAACTCTTTTACTTGCTGCGTCTCAACGAGATCGGCTGCGATCATGCTGCGACAGAGTAACGAAAATCATGCTTAAACAAGTCTCACGAAACAATCGGAGTCAGAGCTAAATAGCTAAATAGCGAAATAGCTAAAGCTATTTCTGGCCTTGCATGTTCTCCGCCTTCTTCTATATCACTGTGCGCCGGGTGTGCTGAATTTCTCCAAAATTCATTTTATCCAGACATACATTACAATCAGAAAATCATTTTATCGAACCTGCAATTTATCCAAGGATCATTTCATCCAAATGCACTTGTTATCGAAATTGCAAATTATCAAAGCGTCAAATTATCCAAACACTGTTTCATCCAAAATTCATAACATGTAAAACTCCCTTAATCTAACGTAAAACAGTGAGTTTTTATGTTATGAATTTTCTATGAAATAGCGTTTGGACAATTTAAAGATTGAATAATTTGTAGTTTGGATAAAAGGCTCATTTGGATGAAATGAATGTTGGATAAATTCAGCGAATCCCTGCGGAATAATTGGATAAATTTAGGATTGATTAAGAGGGGGGATTTTTGACGTAATTGAAATGAATCGAAAATGCAATTTGGCTGAAAACTGCGCACATCGCATGAATAATGACAGGCCCGGGCAAGCGGAATATTTCAAACAATATGAATGACCCGGCGGGCAAAATTTCGTCGGCGATATTTATTGCGTCACTTTGTCGTAATGAGACATTGACGGAGGATCGCGAAGATGTAAATTGCAATTGCGCTTGACGAGTGCCAATTCAGGTGCCAGACACTCGACCGTTGACTTTGTATGGTATGAAATGCAAATACAATTCGATCGGCAGTGCCGGCTAATACTTGTGCAAGTCACGCTGCTGGATGTTCAGCACGCGCTGGACAAGCCAACAACTATTATGTTTACGTAGGCCACTATGTCGATCCATAAGAAATATTACGTCGGGCCAATATTACGTAGCCGTCATTCTTTACTTTTCATTTCGATATTATTTTCAGCTTTCCAATTTAAACATTTGCCTTGTACTCGAAAACACTGAGAAAAGTGTTTGGTTGTGATGAGAACAAATTTCTTTCTTTTTTAGCTGATGAAAACTTTTAGTTGAAATAATCAAATATATTGGTCCAAATATATTTTTCAGTTATCGTAACTAGAGGTTACTGAAACAAAAAATTTGCTTCTTTTAACTAAATATATTCGTAATCAGACGATTTTAGTTATATATCCATATAAATAGTATAATTTTATCATTTGAAAGTGACAAAGTATGGTAATTTTGGTGTAATATTTTTTGTGTGCATTAATTAATTATAATTGAATGATATTATACGTATACGCGGAAGAGTGCGATCATTTCGATTCCTTAGAATTATTATAATTCATTTTTCGTGACCCAAAATATTGTGCTTTCAGTAGTGCACCCATCCTGGGCTGGCACGTTACTTTGTTGTCTAGATACGCGTCAAGTCACAATAGGCTGCCGTAGGAGGGGGAAATCAGATCAACAACTTAGTTTAGCGTGTTTACTGGTCATCTATAGTGAGCTGCGAAATATTGAAAAGAATACTTTATTATGATAATTAATCTTAAAGCAAATGATCGTCAATTAAATTCTGTTAGCGAATCAACATTTACCTTTAAAAGCACGCAATTATTTTAAATATTTCAAGCAATAAACATATATTATCTTTTTCCACATATTTACTAATATTTCTTTAAATTACTACAACATATTGTAAGAAATACTATGCAGATATATATCCAAGTTATTATAAAATATAAATACAACAACTATTAATATAGTTAACAGTAACTAAATAATACAATTGGTTATTTCATTTAAAAATTGTTGTCAGCTAAAAAAGAAACATTTTTCCCTGTGAATAAACAAAGGAAACTTGTTTACTGCAAAGATTCAACGATGTAATTTGGAAATAAACAGATGAACTCGAAACTGCAGAAGCATCAGGAATTGGTGAAAAGTACGAGTCGCGCAGGGAAAAGGAAAGGCGCAATTATTGAATTGATTGGTGGATTTTTTTACAAGATTGTCAATATAGTAATACGGCACTGTTGCAGTATATTGCCATTGCCAATACCTCGGATCGATAAAATACGGCGATCCTGCAGCCTTCATCTGTTAGTGAATTGGTGAATAGGTGTATGAAATTGCGAAATACTAACGACCTGAGCGCTCGAGGTTAAGGACGATGGAATTATCACAAAACGAATGAGCGCCACAGCCGTAGCTATAGATAAAACCTTGACCTTGCTGGCAACGTTAATTCATGCCGTTTCGCCATCCTATACTGGACGTTCAACGATACGTCGGGTCTTCGCCACGTATCGGCATACTTCCAAAATTCTATAACCACCTAGGAACCTGCCTAGGAAACAAGCTGATTTCCGGTGCCAAATTCCTATGTAGGATCCCAGCTAGATTTTTGTTAACAGGGTTGCGGTGTCTCATTAACCCGAGAGAAGAAAAAATTGCCTAGAGATAAATTGAGAACAGTCTGAGAACCTTTGACTGAAAAATGTCTGGCCATGGTTTCGACATAAGTGGAGAAACTGAATGGATGTTTGGATAATGGTTGACCAGGTTATTACCACTCTCTTTATGTCTGAATCTAACAAAGGACTGGTTAAAATAAATTTAAAAATAATAAACATCGAGAATTTAACTCGAACCTCTGACGTCAAAGTCCAGTGTTTTATCTGTACAAACACTGAAATTTTACAACAATTATTGACTAAATTTGTACAAGTTGAACAAATCAAGAATTTCGGAGATAGTTTTAGAAAAATCTTGTGAGCGCCTAAGCGTTCATAAAAGCGACAATAGTAGGATTTTGAGGGAATTCTAGATACTCATTAGACCAATTCTAATCACCTTAATAGTAAACAAAAAATGTTCAAATTCATTTGATTTCATTTCATCATTTCGATTTTTTTTTACGCGGAAATCCATAAAACGTACATAAACATGATTGTAATATATAGTTGCAAATACATTCATGCAAGAAATAGTATTGATCTATATATGAATGAAATTAACAGTATATAGCTAATATATGAGTCATATATTACTACTGTTTGTACAACTATATTTATATATTACTGTTGGTTATTATTTTATTTGTTTCATTTAGTTTTTATTAAACTCATTTAAGTACATTCTACACTTTATATTAAAAGAGGCTTATGGGAATCAAGTGCAAAACGTTTTCAAAAAAACAAAATGTAAACAAAAAAAAAACACGTTTGTTTTTGGTTTTTACATGCATTAAGAGCGACTTTAAAATAAAACCAAAACTATAACACAAACATTGTTATCATTTTCAGTTTGCAATTTTGAATTTGCCTTTTTACATCCTACAAAAACAATACTTGTTTATGTTTTCAATTTAGTGGAATTCAACTTGGATTACGAAGCTTTTTTTCAATTACCTCATTTAGTGGAATTGAAAAAGTGTCATTCGCATGACAAATTATACAATATATTTGAATTCATTTATGAAAGCCGGAGTCTACGAATGCCATTCCTATTTTTTCCCCCTAATCTTACGCTCGAATCTGTCCTATTTTAACGTAATTATTTGTTGCACTTTTTGCGCGGTACTATTATACCGCAACCGAATATCTGCCATCTTGAGAAATGCAAGAAAATGTAACAATAATTTGTTGATAAAGTATTTACTTATTCAAAACGCCGGCGTGTACCCTGCTGCGAAGTCAAATGAGAGAGCATATTTTGTACAGTATTATTTAAATGTACCTGCATATTTACAGCTCATATATATCTGAACATTTAAAAGTCCGTGTCTCCTTGTTATCGCGAATTAATGTTATTTCACATAATTACGAGTCATTTTACATTTTAAGGATATAAAGCGAGAAGCGTATGCGATGTTTATGCGATACATTTTGTTGTTGAATTTTCAGATAAGATTTTCATTAATACCTTTCCTTATTAATTATGTTATTAGGGTTTACAACTTATTGACGTAGATAAGAAAGGTTTTCGTATAGTAAATAATAGGTAAGTGTAAAAAGATTAAGGACAATTTTATATAAGAAAAGGAGATAAAGTAATGAGAAATGTATTTATGGTACTGAAAAATGAAACATTTTCAAAAAACAAAATATAAACAACCTTTGTTTTTGTTTTGTGTTTACATCCATTCTTATGTCCTTTGTAAAATTTAAAGATAATAACCATGACATTAATTACAAAAAAAATTAATGGGAAAGGTATTAGTGAGCTATTAATTAATAATATTTACGAGGTGCAGGCGGCACACCTCTCTTCTTAGAAGGTACTATTGACCTTCTTTTTTGTCCTCGCGTAATAAAGCTCCTTCGATTATAATGCAAACCCGGTCATTACCGGTTGTCCATCACGGGTCTTTAATTTTCTTGCTTGGCAGTAATTTAAATCGCTAAATCCATTCTACTATAAGTGGGTATGTCCATTAAAGAGAATTTTAACTAATTTCAATTAAATATCATATTATTTTAATTAAATATTCAACTACTCTAACTATGAAAAATTGACAGAATTCTGCAAAATTTGGAATATTTTAAACTCTCTAGACCTTTTCAAAATTTATTTCGGTTTTTATTTTTACAAGAGTCCATTTATAACTTACAATTTAATGTTGTATCTTCAATCATAAAACTTAACGAATAGTAAGTACGATCGAACTCTGCCTTGAAAGTCAAAAGTTTAATTCCGGTTTTAGGCGAGTTTAGCACAGTGTAAATCCTATACAAAGAAATATTTTACTAACAATGTTGGTAATTTTTATTACATTTACATTCCCTTTTACATATTATCAAACAATACTTATTTATGTATTTAATTTGAAAAACGTTTCAAAATGCATTAAAAATATTAAACAATTTCCCGGATTAGGATCATAGTTTCCGACTGTCGGTTGACTTTGTATCTGACGCGATGAAAGAAAAATTCAATGATAAAACGGAATATAATTATAAAACTTCACTTTATGATGCTGACACATATGCAAAGGCAGATTTTTATCGGAAAACTGACTAACACTTTAATTTAAGATTCCGCAGTATAAATCTCATTTAAATAATAAAGAAATAATTTTGCTTTCAACGACGCATAAAATATTAAACGTACGTAAAAGACGTCGACGGATGAGTATCAAAAATTCGCGCGATAAATCAAGAGATAAGCTTATATACCCCCCCACCCCAAAAAAAAAAAAATTTGAGTGCTTTCAACTCGATGGTAGAGTTGACGAAGATTGACACATTTAAGACAACCATATTCGATTTAATCCTACTATAAATCAGTGTAATGACAATCGGTGTATTTCTCATATTACAACATATGTTACGAAATTAGTCGTTTTTCGCTCTGGAAAAAAAGTTTCCGTGCACGTGTCATAAAAATTACTTTTTGCAACAAGTGCAAGGAGCGTGCCCTGTTTACCGTTTATAAAAAGGGAATTGCCTGTCTTTAGACGCGGACGGAAACTAGTCGCTTACCACCCCAGGGTGGGAACTAGCAAGTTTCCGTCCTCGTCTATAACCATCAAAAAAAAAAAAAGAAAAAAATCAGTTTTCTGTATCAAGTATATATAGAGTTAATTCAAGATTTTATTTGTGTCAATAAAGTGTGCTTTGTCAAAACATAAACAAGATTAAACGTAGTCAGCTCGGAAAACTGCTCGATTCTACTTGATTGAACTTAGTATTTTTTACAATGCGGTTTGTCGAAACCGCGGCCCGGAAAGTGACGAAGCAAAATCGACGGAATGCCCGAGTCATTCTTCTTGATGTTTAATGCAAAGATTTGATTACACCGGCGAGGCGAAATAGGTGGGCGCTGGGGCTGAATATCAATTTTTCATAAAAGTAACGCGATTGGAGAAGGCGGTGCAGTCTGGTCCTGGAGGCTCCACGTTGAGCCTTGAGCGCGAAGCGGCTCGGAGTGGAGTGGGTGTCGGGCGGGCATGGTCCCAAGGATCTGAGAGGGTTGCGAACTCCCCAGTGGTTTAACAGCACTCGATCGAGACCCGTCGTCGCCGCGATACACGTCCTCCGCAGTGAACGGATTCGCGAGCCTCATTTGCCACTCGCGGACAATTTCTTTCTCCCCGTTTCTTGCCAACGGTTCAACTTCAAACCCGGACCGTTATGGTAACCATCAGTTATGGGCTTCTCGGATGGTCATTTAAATCTTAAGACATAAATCAGTTTGTGGTTGGATGTGGATTAATTACCAATAACAGGGATGGATACAATTTCAATTTTTCTCTTTGTTTGAAATAATAATTTCAATTAGTGAATGCTAGTTGGTGTAAATATTGTGTTAACTATTATTATTTATAGTTGCATTTGTAACGCTTTTGTTTTTAATTGAAAAATAAAATAAAATAATAACTACGGATTTAGTGAATCACTTGAGGAAGAAAAAAAAATGTTTATGATTTTTCGTATTAAATATTGTAATGTAACGAGAATTGTTTAAAATTTTGCGCGCACAATAATTCACTTAAGACGTTGAAATTATTTATCTGTTACGAGGAGCTAATACTAAAGCCATCCAGTTTATGTAGGTTGCAATATTGAGACGTTCTACTTAGAGCGGAAGTCTGCTTGAATTACCGAATTCCGCAATTTATTGTGAAATATGTGGCAGACGAATTTTCAGAATGTTAAAATAATATTTTAGTCTTGTTATTGGAATTATATAACTAATTTTTTCGTTGCAGATTATTTAATTGAAAATGAATATGCAATTTAAAAAAATGTATAAAAACGATAAAGTTTTATTTTAGTAAAAGAACGAAAATGTAAATGGAATATGAATGAACAAGTTTATATTTTGATATAAAAGAAGATTTTAATTCATTGTGTTCATCAATTTTCAAAAAAAAAAAAATTTTATTTATATTATAAAATATAAGAATAATTGCCACATAAGTTTGTCATTATAGAAATTATAATATATCATATTAAAACACATAATGTTCTAGAAAAATTCTCGTGTCTTGCAATGATCCAGGTTACCATAATGATATGTATTTTGGTCGCAAGTATAACCTACATAAGGAAAGTGTAAATAACTGATTTAAAAAAGAATTCCATAAAAGTTAAAAAGAAGATAATAATATTTCGAGAAATTGTTCTAAACAGAAATTAAATTAAATACAAATTTTTAATTTTTTTCCAATTTTTTACCAATAGAGATGACATATTAAACGTCATCATTATACCTATAATTATAACGAAAGTAAAGTTTAATTATTACCTAATAAAAACAAAAGAAAATCAAGTTGGTAACATGTTTTATTGACTTCTCGATGTGTATAATATTTATATATGAATGGTAATATACCTCCGCATTCAACTACTAATTATAGGTTTATGTTCCAAAAAATTTTCCTCCATAAAATGTTTATTTCTTTATTATAATCGTGAAAAGGAATGAAATATATATTTTTAATAGATATAATGTTATGATATTAGTCACTTAATTTTAAAAAATCTTTCTGAGTTGCAAGCACTTCTATTATATTTTTACATATATATATTTTTTGTCATTTTTCTAATACTTACCTTCACTTATTTTGCTCAAGCAAGAACAATTATCATAACTAAGTAACTATCACTTTGTACTTATTTGTTGCACAAGTATTGTTAAAAATTATTTCTTTTTCAAATATATTTATGTTATACATATTTTGTATATTATCTTCCAAAATATAACGGCTGCTGTCTATCAAAAAGAAAAAGGAAATGTAAAAATTTACATCTACAGAAAACTTTCTATCACTTAATATTAATATTTTTATTTTATTTTATTATGAAATTAATTTTCGTCAAGTCATTCGGTGCAAAAAATGAAATTGGACCATAAATATATATAAACATTATTGCCATCAATAAAAGAAATAATGAATAATCCATAATTGACATATTAAACAATCTTTCGATACCAGTCAATACGGAACAAAAGGATAATGTGATCATCTAGAAACCGCGCGTACATTTGCGTGCGTGACATATCTGTAACAAGTGTAAGAGCGAGGAGAAATAAATTGATGAGCTGGCAACGTTAACTGAAAATCGGGGAGACACGCGCGAGTGGGTAGGATTTGTCGGAGCAAAACCTTCACCATTGAGTCACCGAGCTCCTCGTATCGTTCGGACTCAGGCCCGGACTCAGATTGTACCCCGGAGGGCCAAAGTGACTCCGATAGCGAGTTCAGCCGAGAGTTCCGGGACAGCTTTGTCGTGTTGATGAGCGATTCTTTTGAGGTCATATCCCTGCCGGCCGACATGCTGCAGGTACCCCACCTGGCCACCCCATCATTTCGCCATCACTTTTATTCGCCACTTTCGTCGTCAATTAAATTTGCAGATATTCAACTGACTTATACGGAGATTCCTTCGCTCCTCTGAGTGGTTTCATCCACACGACTGAGTCGTGCTTTATGACATTTTAACGGTAATTTTTATCAAGATATCGTTCAATAATTTTGTCGCATCATTCAATAATTTTTAACGCACTACTCAGAGATACAACTACCTCAGAGGTGTGAAAGATTCTCCGTGTAGGTAATGAAAGAAAATGAATACTGTCTTCATGTTTTATTACAAAAGTATAATTATTTAACAATTTATGTGTTTTAATTTATTAATATTACAATGAATATATAAAGTATGCACGACGGTTTACATTGTATGATTTAATTTTATTGCAACAATAACAATTGTGGCATATTGAATTTCATGTTTTCAGTTTATCTAAGGAAGTATTTTTTTGCCAAAATATTATGAGATATCACTTTCTTAATTATATACAGCGTTGAAATATTAATTAATATAAATATTAATTTCTTGGATGGGTGCTTTAAGAAAAAATAATAATTAAAAGTCAGATTCATTTCTTTTATCAAAATTAAATCAACAGGAAGTTTCACAAGAATTATCATAATTTAATGATATTATATTACAAAGAACAGATTGGCGTAAAAAAATTAATCTAAGAAATTAAGTACACTTTAGTGTGGAAAGTTTGGACGCTTATGAAAAAAAAGTTGTAGCATGATTGATTGCTGTAATGAAATGTAGTTTAACTTCCTTATGAACATAGTGGGAAGTTATTTGATTACGTCACGTCAAGTACGAAAAAATTCATCAGCAGGGATACTACACCATATTATGAGTCTTTAAATGAACTCTAGGTGTTTATAATTATTTAATAATAAACTGTAAACTTTTTTTGATTTATTAATTGTTTTTTTTTTTTAATTAAATAAAGTAATTGGAATTATATTCTGAATTTTTTCATACAGTCATTAATAATGTGTTCAAACGAAAAGTCTATAATATCGAAGTAATAGATTCGTGCAATCTTTGAGTTTCGTTTTATGTAATCGATTTTTTATTTTTATTTTGTTAGTTAACTGACACGCATATAGCGTGTACAAATTTAATTATTCATAGTCGTGTGAATTGTTCACAGGGACATAATTTTTATACTTATAAACGTTGCTCTTTAAAATTTTTAATCATAATAAAAGTGCAACTCTTTATGGTAAGATATTGTTAGGCAATACAGATAGACGGTATCATTATTACTTAGTGTCGTGTAAACACAAAATTAAATTAATTATTTGACTTCAAATTTGGTATAATACTATTACTATATAACATTAAGTTTTATTCAATGAGAGTAATGCTCTTTTGCAATAAAATGTCTATCAAGAATGTTATCCACGCAAACAAAATAGGAATGAAAATAAAAATTACTTTCAAAGGAGTATAATACACATATACCAATATTCATACTTGACATTACATTTAATATGCTTTATTATTAAAAAAATATTAAAAGCAAATTTATTCACATTTATAATAGCATTGTCGTTGAAATCTGCTATATAATTTAAATCCACACCAAACTTTGCATGTATTGTTATAAATATTCAACATATCATAACGCTCTCATAAAAAAGAAGAAAAGAAGAAAAAAGGGTTTGGCCATAACTGTGCATATCATCAACATACTATTAACATACAATTAATATTATTTAGTAATTTCAGTACTAATGGAGTTGTAACGTTATCAGCAATCAAAGTTGTCAACGCCATTCTTTCTCTGCATTTAATTTCCATCCCCCTAGAATTGACCATTTATTTGTTTGCTTAGCCGGCAAGTTACGGGAAGAAGAGCAATACGTGGTACGGGACTCCTGGCGGGGGCGGTAGTAGGAGCAGCGGCACGGCGGGTCCGGGAGGGGGCGGAGGATTGGGAGGCTGGCAAAGTCGAAGCACCCCGGCAGTGGCCAATCTCAGCAGAAAAGCGTCCATTAGCGACGAAGCGCCTCCACCCGGCGGCGGCAAGTTGTCTTCCGGCCGCATCATTCGCATCGTAAACAACCTCGACCATACCGTTCAAGTAATCAACAATATAATCAATTATTTGTCACTTATTTTCATTCATCCATTGCCATTTCTAGTAAAAATGTAACATATATGGTTCATTTATATTTTAACAATTTCACTCAAGGAAGTACAAAATTCATATATGGACATTACTGTTTTTTCTTTATTCATATGATACCATATATGGTTCAAGTTTATCAAAGATTCCCTAAATTAATAACATAACGTTGTTAAAAATCAAAACTTGCCATCAATTGGAGTTGCATTAAAAGTACATTAAAATCAGCAATTCCAATTCTGCAAATTGGTAAACGTTAACTGTTTCGCGAAGATAAAATTTAATAGCGGAAAGCTATACCTACCAGTTTACGAATGTTTAAACCTTTCCGACAAGTTTTACACCCGATTGATATCAAATCTGGAAATCTACTCAATGCCGAACAGAACCTTGCAACAAAACTACTAATGTTTCCAGATGGCCAATCGATAGATTAATAATTTTTGCGCTCAAAAACATACTTTATCCAAGATCATCTGAAACCAGACACCGACTTGAGCAAGATTTCAAACGCTAAATAGCGTCCCAATCAGTCGTAACTTGTATTCAAATTTTGTATCACTGCCGAAACGTATACTTAGCAGCAGGAAGCGGATCGATCTACCTTCAACCGAATCCATTTGGATATCAGCAAAATCTTGGTGGAAATGACACGTGTTCCAACCTATAAATGTATCTGGGTCCATTTTACCATATCAATTTATTCGCAGTTCGAAACATTTGGATTATCACCACCATCGGCTCATCTGAACTGTCGAGTAACCGCGTGCACCGGGTCTCAGCCTGTTAAAAAAATTTAGTTGGGATCCGACATAGGAATTTGGCACCAGAAATTAGCTACTTTCCTAGGTAGGTTCCTAGGTAGTTATAGGATCTTGCCTAGTTTCCTAGCTAGGGTCCTAGGTCGAAAACTAATTGACCTCTGATCTTAACATCCGACCTAGGACCCCAGCTAGGAAACTAGGCAAGATCCTATAACTACCTAGGAACCTATATAAGAAGAAACTAGCTGATTTCCGGCGCAAAATTCCCGTGTAGTATTCTAGCTAGATTTGTTTAACGGGGCATCCAGCGGTACCCTGTTGTTATTTGACCCGAGCGAGTAATAACAGAAATATCCTCGCTCGGAAGCCGTTAGCAAGATTGTAAAAGTTGAGCTGAGGTCAAACGAAAGTGGTTGGAAAATGTCGCAGCCATGAAAGGTGTGTGTTTGTGTGTTTCAGTGCCGGGTGTTGTTAAACCTGCGTACCTCGCAGCCGTTCGAGGAAGTCCTCGAGGATCTGGGTCAAGTGCTGAAGATGAACGGGGCCAAGAGGATGTTCACCGTGTCCGGCCAGGAGGTTGGTTGGAACAACGGAATGACGTCGGCGTCGGCCGGCGTTGCGCTTTCGGAGCCAATAAAAAGTGGCGCTCGATCCTCCGGCGTACGGATCGATAGCCGCGATGCGGATCAAGAGACTGCTCGCGCTCGATTCTGCCCGGTTTATCAGTTATTTATGCAAATGAAAGACGCGAGCGCGGCATCGTCCTTATAAAATCAGTTTGAATAATGCTCGTTCATAAATATGCATGTTGCTTGGGAAAGTTCGGGGGACCAGCGGGGGGTGGCGCTGGTGCTTATGACGCTCTCGCAAATGCGAAACTCGATCGAACGCGGCCGCTTCCTTTTCCTTTTATATTTCATTTATATTCCTTTCGTCATTACAAGTAACCGATAGTCATTTTGCAAGCTTAATTTTAAGGTTTATAAAACGACTACTTTGAGAGAAATTTGTTAGCATTTATAGTATTTCTTGCACGGAGAAAACAGAAGATTAAAAGTTAGAGATGTTTTTGATTTGACATTTTTGTAAACTGAATTTTAGTTTTTGACAAGCTTTTTAATTTGTATTTTGTTCATTAGTTGTCAATAACCAGGGTTTGTTTCATGAACCACTTATAGAATAGTTTACTAAAATTTAATAAACTAAATGATAAATTGTACAAAACTATAAGGAATCACAATTTTTAATACCATATAATGTTATTCTGCAAGTATAATGCCAAATTAGTAAAAAATCTTTATTAAACATTGATATTATTACAAGTTTATAAAATACATATTTAGTCAAGTGGTTTACTACCACACTACAACATCAGCTGGAAAAATATTGGTAAAACTACTGATGAACGAGAGAAGGGTGGAGCCCAAATATTTGTCCAGTCACGGATATTTGTAAAGCGGTGGTAAAGGGCGCGATTGGTGATCATTGTGAGCTAACAAGTTTTATTCCTTTTTCTAATATTTTGTCAACATATTATATCATATTGCAAGGAGTATGGCAAACATTGAAGTTTTTAAAATAAATGTACTAATAAATTTTCCTTGGCGTACGCGAAAGCGCGTCGTTTCGATTGAACATTTCGCATCGGAACAATTGATGGCTCGGCGGCGTCGCGTTTCCAAACGAAGGGCGTAAATAAAACGTGCAAATGTGGACGCCTACGCTCGCAAATCCACAAAGCCATTAATCTTGATGAAATGGGGTTCGAATTGCGCTTGATTTTTCGTAATCACGAACGTCCTTCGGCCCTACTGCGTATCAAAATTGAAATTAATCGAACCGAACGATATTAAAATTAATATCGGAGCGGGATTGTCAAATACGTGGGAGCCGTTGGACGTGTGTGTCTTGTTAAAGCGTGTCGAGTAAAAAGGTCGAAGCGTGAGGGTTTTCGGGTCACGACAACTTATGAATTTCAAATGGCACGGTTTTCGCGATCGAACGGCGTCCGCCGCTGCCGCCTCGCCCCCTTTTCCCCTCAGCTCGATGATTATTCCAACGCGCGGTAACGATCGAGCGATTGATCGGCTATTGGCCCGGCTTTATCACGCAGGTGAGGAGCTTTTCGCAGCTGAGGAACGAGTTCGCGGACGTCGACACGTTTTACTTGGGCACCGGCGCCGGCACGGGCATCGGCACAACCATGGGTTCTCCAGCCAGAAGATCGAGATCTCGTGGACCACCAGCCGTCGTCGATGACGTCGGCAGGCAAAGGCGCACACGAAGCAAAAGCAGACCGCGAGCTCTCTACGCGCCCGATTCCGAAGTAGTTCGCGTCAACGGTCAGTTTTTTCCAGTTTCTTCTTCCTTTTCTCTCCCCCTCTCCCCCCCCCCTCACTCGCACCTTTTCCACTAATATTTCATATTCCCTGTTAAAGAAAATCTAGCTGCGATCCTACATACGAATTTGGCACCGGAAATCAGCTAGTTTCCTAGGTAGGTTCCTAGATATTTATAGGATCTTGCCTAGTTTCCAAGGTGGGGTCTTAGGTCGGAATTTATAAATATTAAAACATTCCTAAGAAACTAGTTGATTTCCGGTGCCAAATTCTTATGTAGGATCCCAGCTAGATTTTTTAACAGGGAAATTATTTAAAATAATAAAAAATATCGAGTATTATTGCGCATCCTATAGTTACAATAATGACTGTATTTAAATTATGATTCTTCCGGACTGTTATCTTTAGGACTATGAAAATGTTCTCGTTAAAAGCTTGTAAAATTACCATTCGTTTCCAGATTATAGTGTAATGGAAGTTATGAGAGAAGAACCAGCGCGGGTGACCATTAGAGGTCTTCGAAGGTCCTTTTACCCACCCACTCATTTGCCATTGGTGAACAATTCACCACCAGATAAGAAACTACAGTTGGAATGGGTTTACGGGTATCGAGGAACCGATACGCGTAAAAACTTGTGGGTTCTTCCCAGTGGAGAACTTCTTTATTATGTAGCTGCTGTAGCCGTTCTTTTTGATAGAGAAGAAAACACGCAGCGACATTACATTGGCCATACAGAGGATATTACGTGTATGGAGGTAAGACATTATTGTTAAATTTCTACATAAAAGGGAATTATTTCAGTTGCATTGTTACAAAGTTAAATATATAATATTTTAAAAGTTTGAAGAATCGAAACAAATTTTGTAGGCAAATTTAAACATTGAATTGTATTTTTAGGTACACCCCAGTAGGGAACTTGTCGCTTCCGGTCAGCGAGCCGGTAGACATCGAAAAGCGCAACCGCACGTCCGTATTTGGTCCACGGAAACATTGCTCACTCTTTATGTGTTCGGAATGACGGAATTTCAAATGGGCGTTTCGGCACTTGCCTTTTCACAACTTGTAAGCGCAATAAATTTTTTGTGAGAACTTTTACACTGAGAAACAAATTGGGATATAAATTATAATACTTTATCTAAAAAATGGAGACAAATGACATTTTCTTGTCATATTTAATATACAGTTTAACAAAAGTTAACAATCATTTTTAATATACCGGATCATAATAAATTGTACAATTCTCACAACCTTTTTTAAACTATATAAAAGTATATAATGATTCAAGAACAATATTATATCAAATTACATATACCGTGTATGAGTTTTTGGTTGTATTTTCTTTATGTTCTTTCAACCAGGGAAGTCAAGAAGATGCCATTTGTCCCCATTTTTAGATACAGTATAATAATTTTTTGTAATATTTATAATTTGGAAAATATTATTAAAAATAACATTTTATATAAGAGGATGGAAAATCTAGTGACAATTTTTTTTACTAACATTCACATTTTTTCATTTGTTTTTAATATAATACATTAAAAGATTTTTAAATTGTATATAATTAAGTCTTATTTTACAATGTATCGCTTACAATACAGAATGGAGGCAGTTATGTTTTGGTTGTTGATGCTGGTAGAGAAGCTATACTTTCCGTGTGGCAATGGCAATGGGGCCATTTACTTGGTAAAGTAGCGGTAAGTCTTTGTTATATATATACATATATAATTTTTTGTTTGTTATTGAAATCAGTAACAACTCCCAATATAGAAATTATTGTATACAAATAAAATAAGAGCTTGATATAAAACATAAAGTTTATGAAATTATATTAATCATATATTGACGTGTAAAAATAACCCGTACGGAAACGGACATTTCTTCGTGAATTCGCCATTCTATCATCGGAGATTCACCGATATTCCGCCGAATATCCACGTGTTCCAAATATCCACCAAAAAACCACATGGCTACCTCGAGTATGTTCCGTATGGGAATGTTTAGTTGCATTAGGCAAAGTTATAATTGCTTGAGAATGAACAGAAAAGAATCAACGTACTATCAACAACAATTTATTTTTTGAAACTTAAATATTAATATGTAGATATATACAGTCAAACCTGTGAGGAGTCGCCCTGTCAAGAGTCGCGATGAGTATGTTTGAGTAAATACATACATAAAAACAAATACAACCATCTGTCCCCACCACAGCTCGTTTCCCCTTATTTTGTTTAA
>JABFPN010003821.1:0-16830 GCA_022817305.1 Leptoteleia sp. ZL-2020
AACATAGAATACTATACAATGTGTATAGAAAACATTCCCAAAAATTATAAGTGATACACATACAAAGAACGTATAGGTTCAGTATTCCAGGATTTATTGCTAAATATGCTATTTATTTTTCTCGGTGTGTATACACCTTATAAATTCCATTAAAAATTAATTTTCGAAAATATCCCTAAACTAACATAAAAGACAGTAATATATAATTCTAAATTTTTATTTATTATACTTGTCAAATTAGACAAACTTACATTCCTTGTCTAAATCGACCTAAAATATGTTTACGTAATTCTTCAAACATTTGCAATTCAGATAATGACATCTAATTTCAAAATTAACTTTAGAAAACAACAAGCCAACACCGCATCTCAATTTCATCGCGTCATATTTCACATTTTTAATTTTTCCAACGATATCTCAATCGCGATAAGAGCGGGGAAAGAAAAGGAAGGAAAAACAAAATTATATTTCCTTCCACTAACCCTACTCCTCACATCATTATTCATCCCTTACCGGCCATTTGTCCCGTTACTCATCCCAAAACAAAAGCACCGTAACACCACCGTAGCGCCAACACCCATGATTAAAACCACCAAAAACTCATTCGAACCAACCGACAAATTATCGGCCAAAGTGGTGGCTATCCTATGTTGATTTCCCGGCGAACTTTTTGATTAATCGTCGCTGCGGATGAACTCCACCCCCCACCCCCCCCCCCGCCCCTTAACAACACAGGGACCGTTCTTTGGTGGTCCCAAGTCCGGACTCCGGAGTTTTGTCAATAATTGACAGCACTGTGACAAGCGACTCGGTGTTATTGATGCCCCGTCGAACGATCCTCCAAGGTCATATATTACCCCTACACGGGGTCAAAAGTGGCGCATTAAGAAGGAAGAAAGCCGGGGCTATTGTCGCGCGAAGAAAGTACGAGGACCCACGGATTATACTTTTTTTCCTTCTTCTTCTTCTTTCTGGTCCGATGACTCTCAGTTGAATGAACGAAATAATCGCTCGGCCGAGCGGATTCACTTGTTTATTGCCTGGATCCGGGGGGATTCGAGTTGAATCGCGCGACAAGGACAGAGCGAAATGGTCGAGTGTAATGTGAAAAATGGGCGATGCATCGAGGGATAATGAAAATGACTCCGTCACGCTCTTTAAAGGTGTCGAAATATATTGGGAATGTTTATGATGGCCGGGACGTTGAATGAGAATCGTATTATGGTGATAAAAAATGTAGAGTGTATCTTAATCAATGGAGTGGACACCTTTGTTAAGGGTGTGTTTAGTTAATGAAAAGAGATGCTAGTACAAAGTGTACAGGAAATGTAACTTGGTGTATTGTGGATGTCGCCGTTTATGATTCGCTCGAGACTCCGTCCTTTAAATGAAGGAGTAATCATTTTTCATCATTTGTTGGTCTATGGGATTTTGATGGTATGATTTAAGATGGAAAATGCTCGTATCTAATAGAAGCTTAAGTTGTATGTTTTTGTATAAAAGTGTATGAAAGGAGGTAATTGAAGATGAATTTCAAAGGAGTCTTTTTTTTATTTCTTTGTGGATAAATAACCATTAAATTAAATCGATTGAGATGTAAGGATGGATGTATAGCCATACAAAGTTTCAAGGGTATATTATACAATTGTAATTTTTCAGTATATGAAATGAAAATGTGGGCTTAATAATGATATTTATATTAAGAATAATTTAGTTAAAGGTTTTTTTTTTATATTCTCAAGCTCTACTTCGAATTTGATCTAAATGTAATTTTAATTGAAAGAGAGTAAAGAAGGGATAGAGAAAACACTTTGAAAAGATTTTGTTTATTGGTGTGAGTTCTTTTTAATTGAGATGAAATATGTATAACATATTAATATTTATTATACATATGTTATTATATAAATATTAATATGTTATTATACATTAATAAACTGTAAAATTATTTATTTATTTATTTAGAACGTATGTAAAGTTAGATGCAAATATTAAACATAAAATTAATTTCCTTTCTTAGAAATAGAAATGATAATTAATTCCTTTGTATAAAGTAATAAAAGAAATGTAGGTCAAATGTCAAACATGAAATTTTTGAGCAGTCTTAATAAAAATATTTCAGTTGTTCAAAATAAAACCATGGTGGTCTCGTCAAAATGCAGGGGTTCGTAACAGAAATAGTGGGAGGTCTATTCCACTCGTCGATAGTTAATGATTAGTCCATTTCCCACCTAAGTGGAAGCTTAGTTCCTTAAAAATGTGAAAAATTCGTGTTAACTGATGTCAAAACATTTATAATATCATTTGTAATTGTACAATATACCATGAAATGTGTCCGGTGTCAAATTTAACAAACCTCAAAACTTTCAATAATGAAATCTATAAACATCTATACATCCTTTATACTCGAAGAAAAAATCTATTTAATTTCCATATAAATGAGTCTGATATAAAGTAAACATTCATCAACAATCATTATCATCTTTGTCTATAAAAACTTAAATAAAAATCTTTCAAGAAAATAAAAAATAATTTTCACTCGAACGGTTATAATATTTAATATAATTAAAACGAACATACACTTTAATAGAGATTAATTTCGACGCCTTCAAAATGTCGTTAATTGTAATTCGTTATTTTTCCACGCGCCACGTTTTAATTTTCGCTTAAAAAGGCTGCGCCAAATTGTTCGCTCGCGATACATTAAAGGAGCGCCAGCCCCAATTTGACGGCCGCTTTTGCCGACATAAAAGCGCGCTCGCGGATAAGTGACATTGTCAAGCAGTAGGTTCGAGCGACAGTTAATTTAACGCTGATTAAACGCCATTAATTTATCAAGGAATAAACAGGAGCGCGCCGGCGTAATGCGTCAAATATTTTGCGCCGCCACGGAGTTATCTGTTGCGCGAGGGCACCAATTCCGCTCGCCGGCGAACGAATTATCAGTAACAATAAAAATGCTCGCTTTTTCGCCGCGCCGAGGGGAAACAAGAGCAATGCGAACTTTTCGTGTTCGGAATTCAGAGTCGTATGTTAATGAGAGTGTAGACGCGAATATAATTATATGTGAAACTGATTAAAAACATAATATATCGGTCCGTCGGTCGGCAAACGCTAATTGGAATAAATGCGCGTTAATTAAAATATGTGTATGCCGAGCTTGTTATGCTTAATATCATCAATATGCGCTGAAAGTGGCTTGACAAACGGAAGAGCAAGGTATTTAAGAGCCTTAATTCGAGCAATGGTGTACCATATTTTGCATTCAAAAATCATTCGAGTGCCGTTCTAGTTCGCGATGTTCTGTTCCTTTTCGCATTGGCATTCGGTCTCACGACGAGCCACGTCCGGCGCGCCGCTCCAATATCCACGCATACGTAATTAGTATCGATAAGAATGTTTATTTATTTTATCGTTAAAGCAATAATGCGAATTGCCAAGGCCACGGCGGGGTTCAATTGCTCAATCAAACGCGTACGTGATTTGCACAAGGGGGAGAGAAAAATAAAATGGGGGGGGGGGAGGGAGGAGGAAAGGAGGAGAGAAGGAAAAGCATCAGAAAGTCGACTTTACAATCGCGTCCGTCGTCGATCGTTCGATTTGTACCTTTCACACTGCATAATCGTATCCGATTCGGCGGTTTTCTTTATTTCCTTTACCCTCGCTCGTAGCCGTTTATTTATATTTTTCCTTCTCGTTTTCAGAAACCTTCTTCTTTTTGAACAGGAAACGTTCTTCTCGAGTTTGCAAGAAACTGCTTATGGATGCCTTTTATAACTATTACCGGTAATATTTTCTACGCATAACATTAAAATTAATAAAATACGATAACATTTAAACGAATGAAAAATGAAGTTGTTTGCAGTAAACCATAAAATATTTATAAACATTTGTCAGAACAATCATTACAGTTTATTATTTTAACGAGGACATTTTTTATTAACGGGGAAGTTGTCTATCAACGCGTTTTATTTAAAAGGTATTCATTATAATGATTTTTATTTTTAATTTTCCTTTTTTTTCTTCTCTTAAGAAAATAACAAGTAAAGTTTCACTTCTTATTTTATTTTTAATTTAGCAATAAATAAATGGCAAATATTTATTAAAATAAAACAATTTTAATCTGCGACAAATCCTCAAATATCTACGCAAGAATTTAGGAAAATTTGAGGTTCTTTTTTTTCAAAAATACATCGAGAAAAAAGTGAGGAGAAGAAATACACTTTTCTGTGTAAAGTGTCGTTATGTATGCGCTGTTTTTTTATTGTTATAATCAGTATAATCATAGTTTTAAATTAAAAAAAAAATTAAAATTAACTAAACGTGTAGTTTATCAGCACTTTCGTACAGCATAATCACCTCAATTTATTCATTTGAGGCATCAGCTAACTTGTACATTAATGTCGTTGATTTTACGATTTAGTCGTTACTGGCGAGATATTTAATAGCCGTCATAAATGAATATAAGCTAAACATTTTGCACCAAATGAAAGGATATTACTGTATTAAAAAACTAACTACTAAAATTATTTGCTTATTTTATACATATGTATATATGTGTAACTTCGTTATATTGTTTTAAATGGCGATTTCCGCTCTTAAATTTTATGTTAACAGAAGAAAAATTTATTAAATTTCTATACATCAAGGTTTTTTTTTCTATATACAACATAAAAATAGTATACAAATAAATATTTCTTAATTTGATCTATATTGATCAAGATTAAATTCTTATATATAATTTATATATTATTATTATATATATTATTAACAATGAATTGTTGTATATATATAATAAAGAGACGCCAACTTTTATATATCCATTAAAAAAAAAACTCCGCATCGCCTCAATTTCATTTTATTTCAAAGATAGAAGAAGGGACCGTGAAAAGGAAACATTCATACCATGCCAACATTTATATTAAAAATGACATTTATGTCAAGTCCCTCATGCGACTGTACTCTTCAAATAATACGAACAAAATTAATATATTCAATCATTACCACGTAACCGGGTGTCAGAAAGATCCTATCTGTTCCTTCGTTTACGCAAAGTGACGAATCTTCCTCATCCCTTCTATTGTACAGCTTGGTTCACTTTTTTTTTTCAAGCGCGCAACCAAAAGTCCCGAAAATCATCGCTCTCGGTATCAACAAAGAGTGAGCCAACTTGGCCTTATCTGATCCCACGGATAGCAGATTAATGTGGGATCGGATCGATTTGAAAAAAAGCGAAAAGATGTATGGTAGTCGCGTGATGGATCACTAATATGGGCCTTAAGTATCGCGCACGGCATTGTGCGACTTTCACTCTCAGTTCCAAACTCCTATTTCGGCCGTTTCAACGGCAACCCCTACGAGACGACGCCGTCTCGCGGATTCCCATGAGATTACATCTCGGAGTTCCTATTTTAAAGAGCGCGACATTGTCCCGGGACTTCTATTATGGGGGCATCAATGAAGGACGACGGGCAACAACGTACGAATGAAAATGTCAAAAGTCAAAGATCGAGGAGAAGTGCACAGGTAGCTCTCTTCTGACTCAGTGGGCCAAATCAACCGCACGTCCCAATCGAGTACAACTTGTCCTGTTTACGGACCGTCTCAAAGTGATGCCACTCCCGGTTCCTTTGTCCGGCTTAACGACCGTCATCTTACACGTATACTCATTTCTCATCTTTTCTCCCCGATTTATGTCGACTTTTCGCAACAAGTGCAACCATTGTGCCATCCCTGAAACCAGCCAACCAATTTGTAGACCGACACAGGCAATTTCTTCCTCAAACGTGTGTCCAATAATCGGGATTAATTTAAGGAATTAATTAATCTCATCAATTACTTAATACAAGTGATTTCATTTTTCAAGAATTATGATGTATTACGATGTGATGTTAAGGGACGTTATTTTTTCTTATTTTAAACGTGTTTATATGGGGAAAGTGCAAGGATAGTACTGGCATACGACTGTTGACAATCTATAAAGTTTTGATGCTTATTTATGACAGAATATGTATTGGACCAACAGTATAGACCCGTTGGTTGATCACTAATGGATAAGTGACCGTTGGCATAATACTGGCATTAGATTGCCTTAACTATTAACATGATATATTTATTTTTTTTTATATATCAATATTTATATCTTAACTTCATTTATAAATAAGTATATTAAAGAACTTGACAGTACAAAACAAATTTTAAATTATGGCCAACAGTTGGCATCTGTATTATGCCTCAGTCTATTGGTCTTTCACACTAGAACTTGGCCAACGGTTGCCCAACGCTTACTGATAAAATCCCAATACTGTTGTCAATTTCTGTATAAGTTTATTTCATAATATAGCAGTTTCTTCCCGCTTAATATAAGTATGAAAAATGGTACTTTTCGTGCATGGATTGCGAAAAAAAAAAGAAAATCAGTACTTCAATGCCCGAATCACTTAACAGTCTTTTTGACGTAAATACAATTATCGCGGAGAAAAACAAGAAGCGAAATAAGATTTTGACGTATGTAAACCTTCCTGGAGGACGACGAGTTTTCACTCGGGATCCTACATTCTTTCTTCTCCGATCACTTCTCACAATCCGAACAAGTGATAACGCATCAGGCCGAGATAAAGCGTCGATAATTCGTCGGCCTGGTCGTTAATTATATTCTCGTTAATGTGATACGGTTATTAAGTGCCGCGCGTAAAGGAACGTTTTTTTCTTCGCGTCCCCAGTAATGCGGCCGATATAATATTTTCTTGATTTAATATTTAAATAATAAGTCCTAATTGAACGTATCGCGTGACAAGCAGTTTGCTGTGTTCGGCCATCGGAAAATCGTACATTACAGCTTATCTAAATGACACGGACGCGTAAATAATAAGTGCTCTTAAGGGAACAACTAAATGATAAATTATTAAGGAATTTCCTCCGGTGTGCCAAAACTTCCCTGAAGGATCAACTCCGATCGAAGATACAATGAGATGCACGAGAACTCGCACATTAGGTTAATTAATTTCCGAATTATATCGGCGGAGATATACGAACCACGATTATTCTCAATTAGAGCAACATCCACGGTTTTGATGCGCTTTTTAATGGTGTCCTTTGCTCCACTTTACGGCTCTCAAGAGCTCAACGCCACGCGTGTGTATTTGTCGAACGATTCCACGCTCGTTTCATCTTAGGTCTTTCCTTAAATTAATTCCTTTTAATTAATTTTGTCGTCCCGAAATACCGTTTCCTAATAATTTAACAATTTCAATAAAAATGACAAAAAGAATGTGATATCCTGTAAATGTGGTACCAAACTCAGTATATTAATATCTTTTTCAGAGTCTAAAATTTATGTAATTTAAGTTTGGAAACTTCTTTTCCTAGACTTCCATTAGAGTCTGCGCCAATAAATAATTTTCGTGCACTTGTTGCAAAAAGTATTATATGATGTTAAATTGGAGACTAAATTAAATAAAAATTATTTATACTTCCGACTTTGCTGATGGCACGGTAAAAGAGAACATTTTACATAAAATTTTCATTCGCCACTAAACAACCTTACCACAATCAACCGAAAACAGACGAACTAAAAATACAACTTTTATGCTCCGCTTGTACCTTTTTATATTGTTGTAAAACCGATTTTGCAATTAATAATAACGCGCGATTAAATGTTATAAGTAAAATATACGAGACAAGCAATTTTCTGATGCGGTCGTAAATTAAAATTTGTCAATGAAATTGACAACTGAGTTCGAACGTAAAACTGCACTTGCTCGCTGACACCCATTGAAAAATCGTTCGCGCGATTCGTCGAAGCGCTCATTCCGAGCCGAAAATACACGATATAAACATTTTATTGAAGCGAGGTGTTTTTATCGCCCTCGAATATAATTGTGCCGTAAATGTAACAATAAGATGAAAGGTGATTTCAATAAAGCGACTTTTACGATTACAAAGTTATGATTACGGAGTAGAAAATTTTATGACTTTTGGCAAAACGATGGAAAGGAGAGTAAGCGCGGACGAGACAAGTGCGGTGATTTTTATTTCTCTAATTTAGTATCATATTTCATCAAAATATGCATTGCCAGTTTAATAATATGTTTACAAAAATATTGACGAAAATTGTTCTTTCAAATGGATCATTCATTTTAATTTTGGTTTTGTTAACGTTTACGTTGAGACGAATAAAAATACTTTTTTTTTTAAATAATATATGATATAAGGAGTACCATATATGTATACATATCTCTATAAAATATAATAATAATTAATAAATTTCTCTTGATGCACGGAGAAAAAGGAATATTAAGATTTCAAATCCAATGGATTTCAAATTTTAGTAAACTGAATTCCAGTTTGCTTCCAATTTACTAAAATTTCATAAACAGAATGTTAAATTGCACAAAACTATATGGTACCATATTTAGTATCAGTACCAATTTAGGAATCACTTTATAGAAGGTTATAATACGTATTACAACCTTTTATAAACTAATTCCTAAATGTTAGTAATTCAATTATATATAAACGTCAATAAATTCTTGTTCAGGCCAAAGTTAATCGTTGGCCTAAAATTGGCCGACTTAAATGACATTTTGCGTGGACTTTGTGAACACGCAGAAAGATCCTGACGACTGCACGTGCGCGGTAGCGCTCTTTCATAGGAGTTATAACGAGAAAAATGCCGCTAAGAGGGGCAACGTGGCTGACGTGAAATATTTTCCGGTTACCGTCGCCGCGTTTCGGAATCCCAATTATCTCGATGTATTATCTATCGAAGGCAAGGCAGAATCGTTAAAGTGTTTTACGACGGGCTGCTGATTAAGCGGCGTCTCAATCTACGATAATTACAGATCATCGGCTCCGATGAAGAGCCAGTCGGGCCCCAACTTCTTCGCTCCTCGTAAAGCATCGCGGCCGCAGCGCTTCTTCGCCAATCGATAGCACGAGCCAGTCAATCGTAAAATCGACGAACACGCGCCTTCCCCGCGCATCTCTCCTTGCAGAGGCGTTCCGTGCGTGATTTACGATATCGGGTCGCGCCTACCGGATGCGTCCCAAGAATGGGATGACACAAATTATTATATCTAATGTCGAAATCGCGGCTACATTCTGAGACGGCCAGGGCTTCTCGTGAAATCTTCATTATGGATCGTTTCCAATTGGATACATTATTTATACTAACTTTTTAGTCACTTAGTTTTATAAATAAAGCTTTTAATTCTCGGTTCTTACGTAAAATTAATCGATTAAAAATAAAATTGTTATTCATCCAATTGTATTAAGTGGAGCTTAGAGTGAAGTTGCAGTTGTTGTCGGAAATGCACACGCATCTGAGAGATATACAAATTATTAGGAGGAAATGCATTATTTATTTGATTGTAAAGAAATGATTTTTCAAGCGAAGAAGGAAAGAAGAAAGCATTGATTGGAAGAATTTATTGTACATATAAAATTAGATAGTTATAAATTTATATTCTATGTTATAAATAAATTAATATTACAGTATATTATATTAGTCAGCAGCACTTAGTAGTAGTGAAAACTAAAGACTTTTGTATTAAAAATAATCTGATTGATAATATTAGGGTGATAATTACAGCTATATTTAGATTCATTAGTTTCGTTAGTTTCGTTAGTTTACTATACTACTAATTATAGTACTACTACTAATTATAATACAGCTATAATTAGTACAGCTATAATTAGTAGTAGTAGTAAGTTAACAAATTTTTCTATTTATTTCTTATTATATTTATATTTAATTTCACTTACAAAGATACTCATTTAAGTAAGAGAAGGCTTAAGTTAAAAAAGCACTTAAGTAAGTAAGACATCAAGACGGAATCTGGTACATTTGAAAATTAAAATCTCAATAAATATTGTAATATATTTAATGAAAACCATATTCTTCGTCTTTAAATGTAAACCTGAACTCAATTTTATCTGACTTTACTAACCAAATTTAAGGAAAATATATTATTTTCACATTTTCCATTAAAGTTCAATTGAAATTCGTCTCGCTATAGAAATGTATAAATGCTAAACGAATTGTAAGTATAACATTCGTTCCCCCTGTAACAAGATCGAATAATATAAAAACTATTAATACAAGCATAAAAAGTTCAACGAAATTTTAGACAGAATCAGTTCATGTAGGACTAGAACCCGCATCGGCTGACCACTCCAGATCAAAGATGTCAATTATTCTATACACTTTGCAATAGAAATCAATAATCGATTATTATACGCCTAACGTTCGAAACTCTCAATAACTCTCTACGATGAATGAAAATAAATATGAATATTCAGTACACAAATACATCATGCGCCAGCCATTTTTCATCAATTAACAATTATGGATCGCCGCGACGTGAAGTTGCCGGTGTGACGCTGAGTGCGCGCGCATTCGCGCCAAATATGAACAATAAATAAGAATAAAATATATTATTCGACTCTCAAACAAATATATCGTAATAATTAAAGGGTTTTATTGTGCCTCGAAAATGTACCTACGTATATTACTTGCAAAAGACTTTTTAAACGAGAATCGCACCTTATTTTTGTATTTGCGATTGGTACTAATACTTTATTCCGGATTCAAATTACACTTCACACTTTACACAATTTGATACGTTAAAGGTTTTATGACGTCATTAATACGACAATATAAAAGTCATAAAACTGCTTACATTATAAAGGGAGCGTTATCAACGAGACCAAATTTACGCAACGTCGTTAAGAAAAAAAATCGGCAAAACAAACGTACGTCGGATATTTTTAACTGAATCGCGAAAAACTTAAACGCCGGTCGTCAATGATATATCAAAAGCCATAAAAAGGTGACAATCATTAGTTTCGAGGAGTTCTTCGTTAACAACCTGTTTCCTTTCGAATTTAAAACTGGAATCCGCAAGCCTTCCTTTCCTTCACGTGATATCCCCCGTTAAAAAAACATTGCAATAAACATTAACTGGCAGTAAACTTGTTATATAAATGCTCGTAACGTTCTCATCTTCCCTCGAAACGTTTATAAATTTCACGCCACACAATTCGACACCGTTCGATTAATCTCGCAAGATATCAATCCGCTACCGTAAACAAGTAGCGCGATATGTTCCTAAAGATGATGATAACGATTGCGACCAAGGCCAACCAGAATGACCTTCGGCCGATAATGATTCATGGTCCGGTGGATGTAATGGACGCAGACCCTGCTTTTAAACGATATCAGTGTAAAAAATTTTGTTGGTTCACCTGACGAATAAATTTGTAAAGCAAATCAGATATTTTAGTTAAACTCTTTTTTTTCTTTTTTTTTTTTTTTTCGATAGTCAAAATTTTATGAGACTACCCTCTTATAATAATCGTTTGAACTTGAAATATGTCGTTTTAATTCATTTAAATTAAATTTTAGATTTGATATAAAAAATCCTTAAGATTGTTGAAAATTGTTTCGTTTTACTTTGAATGGACTTGGATAAGAAGGAACAATATTTTTGATTTTCATTGGGAGTATATGTGTAGTTTTATCAGTCGTTTCTTTTTATCCAATTAAAAAAATTTACCAGTCTGTGAATATCCAATTAAAATTTTACTGTTAATATGTTTCATCTTTAGCTTTATTTCACGTCTTCGTTTAATTATTTAATTTTATCCTTAAATTTACACCATTTTTATGTAAAACTGCCGAATGTCGATTCCTAATTAAGACAACTTTGTCTGATCCTTTAATGAACATAAAGTTCATTAAAGCCGTATCCTCCGTTGATACTATAAATTTATAATAATTCAGTAATACAAATTCAACTAATTGATCAAAGATTTTGGAGTTTCTTTTACGTTAACAGCGTATCGCCAGCTCCTTATTATTTTCACTTGTTTCAAAAAATTGATTCCGCTAATGTAAAATTAGCATTTCATCCCATTCACATCTCCGATGGTAACGAAATCCAGTTTCGACTTTTAATAAAAACGAAAAAAAAAAAAAAAGAAATACAAAATACACAGTTAAGCCGACAAATAAGTGTACAAACTTGATCAGATTCATTGATAATTTTTGTATCGAGTTGATAAAAGAAGGAGAAAAAATTGTGTGTGCTCTGTGGACCACACGAGAGAAGTATTAATTCTTCGGGATTCAGTACGACTTATAAGTTATATACATAAAGCTCTTTGCCATGCGTAGTAAGTATAAGATGTATATATCCAGACAGAACGCTAACATTAAACGTAACATTATGTTTAATATTAATTGTTATGTTGGAGCAATGTTATAATCGACGAATTTCAATGTTGATTTAAGGTTGTATAAATAATAGCTTAACTATAAATATTAGTTTTTACATTTAATAGCTTAAAAATATTAACTGATGCAACTTTATTAACACATAATTAATTAATATTTCTAAAACCGTTTCAGTTTATGAAAGCATATTAAAGTATAAAAAAAATATTTGAATGTATCTTCTTTCTTTAATTACCATAAATTATTTTTACTACAATTAAATTCAAATTAAATTAAACTACACAACTCTGAACAATGTAGAAAAAATTTACAAATTAATACATAATTAATAATACACATTCCTTGAATTAAAATGTCAACTTGTATTTCAATAAAATAAATAAAGATATGCTCTCGAATATCAAAAATCGATACAAATTAATAATACAACTTTTAAATAAGATGTCATTTGACCGTGAATGTAACTTCCTCTCGGATTTATTATAAGCAAAAAATCCTCCAGCGACAAAATGATTCCTCCCAAGCTTCCACATCATCGACTAAAAAAAAAAAAAAAATAAATAAAAAGAAAACAAAAATATCATACACATATATATATATCTAATTGCCATAAATGCAGCGAAAGAAACGGTCGCGTCAATCGAAGCGGATTTCACACAGGCGCATTCGCACCGGTCGTATCGCGAAGAGCCAACAAAATGCTTTCATCCGAACACATTCCTCACTCCTGTAGGCTCGCCGTAACCGTCGAGGCGATCTCTTTTGCGGTGAAGCGCCGCGTCGACTCTGATGCGATTTAACGGATGACTTGGTCGCGGAGCGATGACGCATTCCGCCCCCCCCCCCTTATGCGCCAATCCTTTCGAGAAATAAGATACAATTCGGTAATTTTGCCGGGTCGCGTGGCCCACCCTCTTAAACGGATTTTCATTTGCTCGTCAAACCGTCGTCCATTGATCGGAGCGGCGGTCCCGCATTGTCTGCCGTGGCGACCTTTCGTTGCATATACATTCACGCGCGGCCGGCTCGTCGTGTCACGGGAACCAATTGGAAAAAATTGCCGCAACGGCGAATTGCGGCTGCGGCGCATTATGCATCCGGCGACAGACCGCAAGCCATCGATATTCACGGCACGTTGCCAAGTCGGAGCCGACTGCCGAGTCGGCGCGTGCCCGCGCGCTCTCTCCTACCTTCGCCTACCTTTTCTGCCTTCCGGCCTGCCTCTAATCCAGGTGATAGCGCGCGCTCCTCTAGCCATTCGTTTGTCCTTCCTTTCTCATCATCCCTCTCCTCGGTTGTCTGCCGGAACATATGTCCCGCTGACAATGCGTCGAGGGCTTTTCACCGCGCCGAGCCAACAAACATCCAATGTAATCGTGGGAGTGATGGGGCGCGATCTATGATACTTGTCGTTATTATTTCGCCGAGATTAAATCAGTCATGAAGGCAAAGTTGGTACGGCTCGCTATTTCGAATCACGGCTGTTCACGATTTTCCGTTACTTCTGTCAATGCGAGCAAGCGCAAGGGAAAAAGTTGGACAAAAGTTGACGTAAAGATGCCACAAAATATTATAGTGCGTGACGATAATATGGCAGGGTTGCTGTTTAACTTTGAAATTTGTAATATTATGCATAAACTTTTAAGGTGTTTGTCGGTAAAGAATGTAAGCAAACGGAAATTACCGTTTGAAAGCAAAACGGAAATTACCGTGATATCTTAAAAATTGTATTAGATGCAATGAAGAATGCAACAATGAAATATATTTTCGCACAGTGACCAATTTTAACCTTCTCTAACCTCGCAATGCCTATTATCTTTTTCTTATTATTATTGGTAGTTCGGGTTCATTAATAAGTTCCATACCTAAATAGCCATTTTAGAAATTTCGTGGATTATAATTTTTCTTATATAGTCTAACTTTACAGTGTGGTGACTTAGAATGTTTTCAGATGACAAGTACATTCTATCTATAATTATGGTTTCTACTAGTTTTAGATAGTGAGTATTTAATTTGTTCGAGTGTTTACTAACATTTTAGTAATTTTTTATTAAATCTTTTCTTACCCTTCTAAAGTGTTAATTACATTTTTTTTCTTGTAATAACCCACACTTCCAGTTTTTTTGTGCCACAAAAATTGCTAATTTATCAAACTCACAATTTCTCTTGGTATACACGAAATTAGCACCAAAAAATTCTTTCCCTTCGCGCGGACAATTAATATCATGTACATTCATCTGCATGCGCGCGTTGATTACGGTTCATATTTAAATACAGCACGCGTATATTAAAAGATTAAGATATTAACCTAAAGCCGCCTATATATAGCATTTAATAACGAACAACTGAACGTTAATTATGCAATTCTTTTTATTATTTATGATGAACTTTTTTAAGCAAGTATTTTAACTTAATATAAAAATATCTTACGACATATTAAAAATAGATTTTTAATTATTAATAAACCGTTATGCATTTCCCTTGTATAAACAATATTTGAATAAAAATTGTTTGCTATTTTTACCCTACCGTAATGTTATCCGAGAGTAATAGCTACAATTATGACAATGAGTTTAGTAGTGGAAACTGACGTAACAACGTTCGCTAACACCTCGTATATTAGACTCGGTGATTAAGGTTTCCAAAAGAGTCTTGGCAAATGTTATCGCGCTATTGGTTCTACTTGCCGCCAACGTTATCGAAGAATCCTCTTCTTATCGAAATACGAATGATCCGAGAAAAGCGAGCCAATTGCCGTTCATCTCTCACTTTAATCCCAGCTATTAAGTCTCGATAAAGAGCACCCTACGCTTCCACCTAGGACAGTATAAACTTGGCCGAAGTTAAACGCTAAAATGATCTGCAAAAATATGCTTCCATTTATCTGGATAAAGATTAATTACGTGGAAAAAGAATGCTCCGAGGAATGAGACGAAACTGACGTGCAGTCGTTTATTTTAGAAAAGATACCCCAAACACAATCGATTATCATTGAAATCGTCATTCGGTATTTTTAATCTGATATCATAGATGAATAAAAAAAAAAGTTTAACCTTATAAATCTTACATGATTTATAACATATTTGTAATATAAGAAGCTTTCAAATTTGATTTTAACTTTTAAATTTACTGTGTACTAAGGATAAATATGTGGTACTAGATACCACAACTGTAAATTTGAAACGCAATTAAAAACGCCTTGCTTTTACCACTATCACTATTAAATTTATATTCATTATAGAAAAATAATTGTTTTAATTACAAACTATATTTTCATTTGGTCTTCTAATTTCAGGTACGTGCAATTCAATGAAGACCTCTTTCACCCAACAAGATCGCGTAACAAGTACAAGCAATTATACGCGGAGTTCATCAATCATTAAAATTATTCAATGCGTCCATCGGAAAAGGACGAAAAGGAATTTTATGTGCCAAGAATTTACCCGGCGAGTAATATTTATTTTGCATACATCATAAAACGCGCTCATAAAGGCATCCGTATAAAACACGTTCCGTGGGTTTGTATATTTTTTTCGCACGGCGTTCGCGTGGCCGTTCCTTGAATCCTCAATTGAAAAAGAGCACAGCCAGAAAGGATGACTTTTTTTCCTCGCGAATAAAAAATAAATCACAATTAAATCGCTGCGAAGAGAAAGGCAATGATATATGTCCAAGGTCCTCGCAGTACGGCGATCGTGCATATCAAAGGCGGTGGTCTTGTGGCAAATTAACGGCGCAAGTACAAATTGATGCAACTGCGCGGATGATGGGACAAAAAACTACACTTTTTCACGCCGAAATAACTTCATTTAATATTCGTATGGAAATCGCGGATCTTGAATTATTATCGGACGTGTCAATACGGCGTCTCCCTCCCCCCCCCCCGCGCCCCCCTCCCCGAAAGTCCTTTTTCAACAGAAACGTTGGCAATGATTGAAACACGCGATGAGACTATTAATTATCGTAACTGCGCATTCAAATGTTACATTTCAGGTGTCAAAGGAGTATAAATTAAATGAAATGTTCTTTTTAAATGGTCACAAGCTCGACATCTGAGTTTAATTGAATTTCTTGCATTCGGATAAACTGTGCATGTAAAGAAATTTTGTGTGCGTCAAGAAAACCGCTTGTTTAGGGCTTCTCTTTTAAAATTCTAGTAGAAATGAAACACGCGTGGTACATATATGTGTTAACAATTTCATATAAGAAAATTAAAAAGTCATATATGGACATATATGTGTTTTCTTAATACTGTATGCTAAACATAGATATATGGCAATAATTGATATAATATTCTAGACATATATACTTTTAATAATGTCTTTATATTAAAATCAATTATTACTATATATCAATCATATATGGCCATATACAGTCATCAAGAAAACACATATATGTCCGTATATGATCTTTTTATTTTCTTATATGAAATTATTAAAACATACATGGGCGATATACGTTTCATTTGTACACCGAGAAAAATAAATAGCATATTTAGCAATAAATCCTGGAATACTGAACCTATACGTTCTTTGTATGTGTATCACTTATAATTTTTGGGAATTTTTTCTATACACATTGTATAGTATTCTATG
>JABFPN010003822.1:0-16826 GCA_022817305.1 Leptoteleia sp. ZL-2020
AGCAAAAAACCAGAAACTACATTTTATCTAAGTATAGCCAGCCAGTATTTTTGAAAATTCTGGATTTAGTTTTTGGCCAGTTACTGGACAGTTCTGGTTAGAAACTTGCTAGTGCCAGGGAAGTTTTTCTGGCTAGAAACTAGGCAAACAGTGCGTGACGATGCTGGCTAGTAACTGGTTAGTTTTTCATGCTAGTAACTGGGCAGAGACCAGTAAAATCTGGCCAGTTCCAAGCATAAAACTAGGCCAAATTTTTACTTGGGATGTTTTCGCGTATAAAACTATATTATAATTAACATACGTAGTTACATGGATTTTGGGGTTGAAATTGATCACGTTTTCATTCGTTGCTTTTGGAGTACAAAAGTTGGATACTCTTCCGAATTTTTTAATTTGAATATAAGAGAAAGATTTACAAAATAAGTATTTTTTATAAATGGATTTGGCAATCTGTAAAGATTCTTCGTTTAGAATATAAATGTTTTTCTCTTTACATTTCGTTCATTTACACTGTAATTTGGAAGAGTTTGAAATATATACACTAAACAGTGTTAATTTAGTGTACTAAATTTAATGCAATGTAAAGAAATGGATAAAAATGACTTTTACGTTGGAACGTACGCAAGCATGGTTAATTAATGGCACTGCAAGAACAAGTAGAAACAATTTAAAACAGAGTTGCAGCGCAATTTCAAACATTTCATGATATTTAAGTAAATAGAGTTTTAACGTAAATAATTTGCATTTTAAAGTGAAATATTATACTTTGAAATAAAATTACTACGATATTTCAAGTTCTGCAACTAATTTTTTTTTTTAAATAACAATATGTGTCATTAACATTAATTAATTTCTATCCCCAAAATAATATAAATGTTCAAAGATGTCTTTTTTCAAAATTTAGCTTAAAATATTCCATTAATAAATACCGCAGGAGAAGTGATAATAAATTTTAATTTAAAAGCTACACATATTTAAATGTGATATTCCATGTATACCATACATTTAGAAGCTTGTGCTCATTCTTATACTTACAATATTTATTTAATTTTTGATTTTACAAACAAAACAAATTATTAATTTCGAATCGATTTGCTCTCTTTTACTCAAATTTAATTAATTTAAAAATACTAAATTTTATTCCCTTTAATGAAATGTCAATCGATCAACAATTTATTACTAATAAAGAAATGATTTATTTTAAGATCAATTCTATTTATAAGCGCGAAAAGGGACTATAAAATCAGCGCGTTTACTGGAAATCAAATTAAGACAGAAAAGTAAGACAAAAGCAAAGATTTGTCGTGATTCAGGCAACGTTAAGTGAACGTCTAATGATCGTTCTGTTAATTCCTCATCGGCGCTAATGGACAACTGAAATTAGGTTGCCACTTGTCAAGAGAGCTGGTGTTGTTAATGAGCACAAGCTCCGACCAAAGTGTCACCTGATTGAATCTGATTTCGGTAATTTTCCGTGACAAGGTGGCTAACGTCGTTTGGAGGTAAAGCCGCGGAGTTGTTTGTTGATTGTTAATCCAGTTTGCGAGCTACAACGCTACTTAAACTTTGCTTCCTTTTTGAGCGAGCGTATGTCAAAACTCGGTTCGATGCCGAGTTAGCTGCAAGCTCCGTACGTTAATGTCATTCCGGGGCGCTCTTAAACCGAGCTGTACAATCGTAACTTTGTTCGCATAACTGCTCGAACATTATTGTTAAGTACCGTGTGCCATCGCGACCCCAGTAAAATTGAACCACATATGGTCCATATATATTTTACCAATTTCATATAAGGAAATAAAAAATTCATACATAGACATATATGTTTCTCCTTAATCCATGTATGCATTTAATTAATTTCCTTATATGGAAATCAGTTATTGCCATACATCGCCGGAAAGATTTTACACAATTAAGATTTTAAAGCGAAAACAAATTTTTCATATTAATTATAAACAGCGAATAAAATATTAAACATATATAGTAAGATCGAAAATTATTGTTTATTCTTTATATCTTTCTCGTATTAATTAAATTTCGAAAGTTGTCGGTGTTTGTTCAAATTAAAAGTTGTTTAAGCAATTAACGGGGAGTTTGTGAAGTGTCCGGACTCCGACTCTTTCGGAGTTTATTTTATCCGGGACACTAACGACCACGATAAATATGATTTATAGCATAAATTAAAAGCAAATGTTATTCCGTTAATGGTCCATCGAGGGAGCGTTAATTCTCCGTTTGAATTATAAAATCAATTTAAAATGTTCACGGAAAACAACGCGGGAACTTCTGTGCAAACGAAATGCGCTATTCGCAAAAACGGACGTGGAAAACCCATTTCACGTGTTTTCTCGTCCGTTTGTTTACACTTCTCAAACAACGTAACAAATTTGACCCGTTTGATTTGAGCCACGATTTTTCGGCTCGGGATTTTATTAATTAACTTTTTCGAAGTTTTCACGGTCGTGCGGCAGAAAACAAAGTGATATTCGTTTTGAGATTTAAAAAGACAATTTTGTTTCGTGCGTTTTAACAAACGGAAATTTATTCTCCATAAAAACAGGTTATCTATCCCGAGAAAAAAAGGGTATTTTAGTACATGGAATATTATTTTCTACTAAAAAAAATTCATTACTTTTTGCTGTAAAGCGAAGATTCGTTGTAAAAAAAAACCAATTACTTTTCTTGTTGGAATTTTAAAATCAAAATCTGCATTCTTATCAATATTTTACTATGCATTATAAAATAATTAATATTTTAAATAAAAGTTACAAATGTTATCAGTTCTAAAACATTATTAATACACTGAGAAATATAAGACAATAATTATAATGAGTAAACATACTGATTATGTAGATAATTTTTTTTAATTTCATAAAGAATTAAAAATTATGAATAATAACAATAAAACGTTAAAAAAACATTTTCACAATTTAAACGCTTCCGTAAAAGTAAAATTTGTGTTGCCTAACGGCGAGCAGTTTGAATAATATTAATTATAATAATGATTTTTAATTAGAACTTTAAATTCACCATCTTTGTACCGCCACTGCCATTTATCATCGTAACTTCGAAATGAAATCGCAATTCAAACGAAAGTACGTCGCGAGTATTATCTTAATTAGCGCGTTCTTTGCTCATTTTCGCCTGGCATTTTTTCCCCCCCAGTTATGAAAGATGATACTGCAAAGTGGCGTAAAAAAGTAACAGGAGTTTTTGCGCCGTTTACTCGTAGAAATGATTCGCGTCTGCGAAGATATATCGAATTAACTTTTCCGCAAATAATATCGTAATATCGTAAGAAAAAAGCCGGGCAAAAAGCTTGATAACAGTCGCACATAAAATTAAAAGTACACTTTTCCCGAGACCTCCCGTTATTTTGCATTTTAATCGAAATGTATAGTATACAAGTATTACACCGAGCAAGAAATAACACGAATAATTAAAAATTTATTATCACATATTACTTTTACGCGCATTTAATATCGCAAACAATTCTTTTTCCTCCAAAGCAACGACAGAATAATACACGAATAATTCATTTATCGTGTCCTATATTTCGCATCACATTTTGCGTTCGATTCCTCGAAGAAGGTAAATCCTTCGCCTGAAATTAACGTAATATTTTCGTCACATTAAAATGATTCGCCAAGTTACTCATTTGCGTCACGTCCATCGTCGCAAGTTCCCTCTGCTCACTCACCTTTTGTCACCGTTCGGTTCTCGCGATGAAATTAACTTCATCGCAACCTTAAGTGTCTATCGTTCACTCTGCCTAATGGTTAATTTTAAGATGATTATGCAATTTAATTCAATAGATTTTCACCATCCTTTTACGGAATTTTAAATCAGTTAAAATAAATTCAAAAAAAAAAAAAAAGAAAAAAATAAAATTATAATTGCGCCGAGATCGAAGCAGATAGTCAGAAAATAATCTGATTGCTTCAGCTGAAATATTCATAAATAATGATGTTATATAAATAATGAGTACAGTATATGTAATATGTACATACGCAAATAGTAATAACCACGAGATCATTTAAGTTCGCCGCTTTCCTTTCATAGAGCGCAATACATACATTTACGAATTATCGACAGAAATGCAGAAACGAGACACGATTACAATGGGGAAACGAAAGAATAAAAGAGGCAGTGTGCGAGATGCATACGAAATCATAACTTTAAGAGTATATGTACAATATTAAAAGTACACGGGAAATAAAAATGGCATTATATCAAAGGGATTTGTCTTTAAACCAATTTCAACTGGCAATTTTAAAATAATGTTGTTCGAGCGAGAGTTACGAGGTCGTAAAACTTGTTGAAAATGTAATTTTATAATTATTTACAAACGTGATGAAATGAAAAATAATTTTTTGTAACAAGTGCACAGAAACTACCTTGTTTTCGTCCTGTTTAGAAGACGGAAACCAGCTGATTATAGATGAGGAGGGAAACTTGCTAATTTCCTGCCCTAGGGTGGAAAACAACTAGTTTCCAACCGTGTCTAAAACAGCAGGTTTTGAGACAGAACGGAAACAGGGCCCTCTTCTTTTATATTTATATTATTATAAAGTATTAATTATAATTTCTTATTTGTAATTGTTACTATATTTTACAATAACTTGGAGTTGTACATTTTTTGCAAAAACTAAAGAAATGTATATTAAGTTTACTTTTTCGTTCTTTTACCGGTACTTGTTATTTAATACTAAATTAATTATTTCCCTTTATTTAGGATTTAAATTTTGTCCCAAATAATTGAATTATATTATTAAAATAAGTTTGTTTAAAGTGACGTCAAAATCAAATAACATTAGTTCAATATTCTTTTAGCTGCATCGCGAATGTAATCGAATTAAGGGTATTTTTATTTCCCGCGCATATGCACTGTAAATCACAATAACGGAGATGCTACAGAAGCATTATTAAAATTTGATTCCTTTTAGATGTACCGATTTATTGGGTCAAGTTATTTATCACTGTTGTTTAATTGTATTTCTTTTAAGTTTGCATACGTAACGGGAACGTGATTATGGGTTCGTTCGAATTCAAGTTAGATGTTTGCGAATAAACACGCATGTTCTAGAATTCAAATTATTGTTCAATAAATTAATTCAGTCACTATCGTTCAAACTCGAATTCATCGAACAAATATTTATCAATTATAATATTATTAATTAAAATTTAAATATCAATTGAACACATTGTTTATCTGGTCGCCTATTCTCTTCCATTTATTGTTCGTTATATTTTCATACAATAATAATAAAAAGTCGGTCAAAAGTAGTTAAGAAATAAAAAAGATTTCATAGACAATTTTTATAGGATAAGATGACTAATAAAATATTATAATGTTAATAAATTATTTCAGACATTAATAATTGTTTATTTTATGAAGCTTACAGTATTTATACTGTGGAAAATACAGTATGGTAAAACAGCATATAAAAAGTGAAAGAATCTGGATTATAATGCACAAGTAAACTAAAACTTAGACAGAGATAAAAACGGTCCATTTTCATCATCTTTTGTTTTCGATGTTTACATTTACTTGTCTTTTAGAATGAAAACCCAACACTCTTAAACAATTGACCAAACTTATTATTTTATTCATTATAATTATTTGATTATCTTTTAACTACTATAATTGTTTTTGGCAAAATTCGTATTTTAATCTGAGAAAACAAAACAAAGTGTACAGCAACAGATGAAAGAGAATAGACTGTATAATTGTTCATCAAGTTAGGCGAGAAGCATGTAGGCACACTGAGCTTTGGTTATAAATACTCGGAAATATAAAAACTTAAATTAACGTCACGCCATTGCAAAGGTGACTGGGTTGAGAAGCTCTTGTTAAGTTTAAACTTTGTTTATTATGAAATTTGATTATAAATTTATTGTTAATATTTTATTACTGGTTTTTATCCTGAATGCTCGTTTATATTTTTATAAGCAATTTTGTTATTACCATCTTAGATCAACTTAACACAAATAACAAAAAAAATTATATAAATAAATACACTGACACAGAAAAGTGGTGAATTCTTTTGAGACAAAAATCATTCCAATAAAATGACCGAGAAACGCAAAACACTGTTGACATTACATCAAAGTGATTTTCATCTTAGGAAAGAAAAAAAAAATATATAAAACATCAGACATTTATAGGAGCATCGCACATTTCATTGTTTTCTTGAAGAAACAATAAAGTAGAAGCCACTCGACCAGTTAAAACGCCATCTATGTATTATTTACAAAGTTTTCAACTTATATTTATTCACACCTCGTTAAAAAGCTATCTCAATTTTTTTCGTTCAGCATTATACATGTGTATAGACAATGTTTAAAATATTTATGGATCATGGTATTTATTTATAAAGGATTAATTTTTTAACTTATTGAGATTGAGATAGTTTTCTATGATGAAGTAGAATGAAAAATATAGTTATTATTTTAATTTGAAATTACTCTGGTTAATTTTTCAATCTACTTATTAAAAACTTGGAATAATGTTAACAGATGTCTTTTCTATTGTTCGCAAATTTTTGAAGTGCATTTATTTTTGTTTTCAGTAGTTAAGCTACGTTAAATTAGTATAAACATTATTCCTGTCTTTAATAGAAAAATTGGTGTAATTAATTTTGTTAAATATGTATATATATACATATATAAATATATTTATATGCGTATATGACATAGGTACAAGATAGAAAAGACAGATAGTTGTAAGAGAGAGGGAAGGCAACAAAAAGGAGTATTATGTTGTTTGATTGTTCTGGTACCTTGGCACTTCATGCCCTGGTGGATGACACCATAAAGTAGACTACCGCAGTGGTCGCAAAACGTGGGGCTGTTGTACGTGTGTTGTTTGAATTGATGCTTCGTCCGCGTGTCCTGCATTAGGTTACATTTTATATCTTGTATACACGCACACAAAGATTTAACATTTTGGCCTTTGGTTCAAAATTGAAGACAGCTATCACGCAACCATTTCACTTCGTTCCTTTTTCTTATTCATTTTTCATTCCTCTTTCTATTTTGTTGTTTTAAATTATTGTTTGCAAGCTTCTGCAATATCGACGGAATTAAAACTTTTACTCGACTTGGTTCTTCATTTGATATTATACATTTCATAATAACAAAATTTATATCTCACATTAAAAAAGAAAAAGAAAAACAAACGTTAAGATTACACAAGAAGAAATATAACGATTACGACTGATCAAATGTATCACCTCGCGACTTTCGATACGAATTGCTACTTTCAATACCAAGTTTTTTGAATATTATGATTATAAAATTTAAAAGGAAAAGTGAGTCAATAAAGTAAGTCGCTCAGCTATAAAAGTATCTCAGAAAAAAATTTTTTTTGTGATGTTACGTTATATCCTCGTCGATATTGCAGAAATCTGCATGAAATGTCTATAATTGTATACTTTGACGATAAAACTGACGTGCGCTGGGGGAAAAAATTTGTCGCCGACAGTTCGAAGTGCGGTTAACGATTTCACAGTCGATCAATTATGGCAACATTGTGCTCGCGGTAGAATAATCATACGCTCCGACTCGACGTTTTGGATTGATTTTACGCTTTGATCACATGATGCTATTGATTAGGTTACTTTCGTATTCTCGGGCGGAAAGGAATCACACGCTACCCCCACAATGCGATGCGGAATTACGTAGCATGACACCTCACCACCTTCGTTAATAATTATTACTCGATTACTACCCGTTATCATTGTTAATCGGTATTGCGTATATTGCTAAAATAGACCGCGGTTATAATACTTCTCCAATTATAATTAAATAATGAAAATGTAACATTTGTGGGACCAAAGCGGAACGACATCGAGTCAGATTTTAATTTTCACCTCTGTCTTTAGTTAAGAAAAAGGAACGATTGTCATAAAAACAATCATTTTGATTTTATATCAAGCACAATGAAATAATAATGCCAATGATTACGTTGTGGAGCAACATTATTCGTATTTTTTTTTGGCTTTATCTGTAAAAGAAAAACCGTTTGGGAACGGGCGATCCACATACACAAACGCATACACTCGGTGTTAAAGTAAAATGACCTCTGGCACACGAAAAAAGGTGCAAAAAAGGGGGGGGTGGGAGGGGAACCATAATTCCCCGTAGCATCGGAATAAATTGACGCCTGTAAAGCTGCGGTTAAAGGAAGCTCTAAACCAATTAGTCGCGGGTAGCTTGTAGTGAAAAGTAATGCGAAGATCATGGAAACGTTAATTTTCTCCCGCGTTGCCTACCATTGTCTCGTTCTCGCGGCGCCGGTTCGCGCTCCTTTTCTTCGTGCTTTTCGGCCTGTTATTACCGCCGCTGCGCGCCACTACTCTTTAATCTCCCGTCGCGGGATAACGGCGCGTGAAAAAAAGAGAGCTTTCTTCGACTCGCTCGGTTACATTAATCAAATTACACTTCTTTAGCGCGCGCTGTTCGTTTCTTTTGACGGGTCTCACTTTGCCACGGGACGAAACAAAGTTTTACGCGATTTGCATACGCAAATGAACGGTAGATAACTACTTTTTAGGCCGCCGCGAAAAAGACTCGGCGAAATTATGTTTTCACTGTGGTGAGAACAAAAAAAAAAAAAGTGGTCCACGTTAGTTGCGAGTCTTTTAAGTGAGATAGTTATTGTGTTTGAACTTTAAACCATAATCAAATTTCTTTTTTTGTACAAATAAATGGAATAAGATTCCAACGAATTTATTGCTGATATTTTGTCAAGTTTGAAAAATTTTAATGTGAATAACTTATAATTTATAATTATAAATAATATAATTACGTTGTGAAAAATATGATAGAAAAAATTACTGCTTTTTATTGTATTAAAAACTGTGTATATCCGTCTTTCAATAAAAAAGAGGAATTTTTACTGAAAGACGGATATACACCTGGAACACAGTTAAAAACAATAATTTTTTCTCTTATACTTTCCTCAGTGTATACCTATATATTATTTATGATTATAAATACAATTTATCTAACTAATACTTCTTTCGATTGTAAGAAACTACATTTTTCATTGTCAGTTGAAAAAAAAACAGTTTGTTCGTCAAGAGCGCGATAATTTAAATATCATTATTAATGATTTTGCGTTGAATTTGTTGTTCAACTTGAAAACAAGCTACTGGCCGAGTCCGGCGAAATAATAAAGGCGAGAAAATTGCTTTATGTTAATTTCGCCCTTGCAAGGGAGGGGGGAGGGGGTAACTCCGTCGATGGCTTGTTTTTCCTCCGTTCCTTTTTCCCACGGATTCGTAATTTAAAACGTTCAATACCGAAATTTATTCATGCCACATGTTCGAGGCGAATTATTACGCGCATCGAAATGAAATGTACTTATTGGAGAAAAAAAAAAAAAATAAATAATCGGATCGCGACGCGGGAGAGCAGCGCGACTGCGAGTTTAACTCTTAAATAAAATATTCATTCTGCGGAGTGTCATTTACACGACGCATCTGCCATTGTCAGCAGCTAATCGCCTCCATCGAATTGGCATCAATCGACTTGTTTATGCCGGCGACGTAATATTTCCGCCGACGAGTCGCGGCCGAAGCGAAAAGCCATTTGCATGCGAGAGCGACGAATTAAACGCGAATTAACTATGAAAATTGCGCTGAAAAACTGCTCCCGAATGCATAATTAATCCCATTCAAATTATACGCCGTCGCGTGAAATATTACAAAATTTCTTGCGCAAATATTTTATCAGCTTTCGCCTAAGCAATCAGCCCGCTTGTTTGTTTCATTAATATCGTTTGCCCTTCCCTTTCGTTCGCCCCTTTTTTTCTCCCCCCCCCCCTACCAATTGAAACCCCATTATTTGAACGATGGATAATTTAATTGCCGGGATAATTTAAAGTAAGATTTCAGTGCACGGAAAATGTTCCGAGTGAAATATTTGCGCAACGTTTTCAACGCGTCTTGAAAACCTTGAAATCGGCCAATTTAATATTCAACAAACGCGTTCTTATTCAATAGTAGTTCTTCGGTTGAAAAATTTGTCGAATAATCCGTAAAAACCTTTGAGTCTCACTTCAGATGGTTTTCAAAGTCTGTCAGGTATTTTCGGAATTCGTATTCCATTTCCGTAAGGGTAATGAAACATTTTTTATAACTTTCAATTTTGTCGATTTATGTCCGGATAAAATTGCAAAAATTTAATTATTTCAATAGTTACAGTTGTTACAATTTATCTGAGTTTAAATTATTATTCTTAAATAGACAATTTTGGGAGTTTTTGCGAGTTAATTATTAATAATAAAAACTTACAATTTATATTGCAATAATTTTTACCTATATATCAGCAATGCTATTAGTTGAAATAAGCGAATTTTCTCATTATTTGACAGTTCGCATTGAAATGGGTGTCGTTAAGCCGAGGAATTTGGGGAATGCCGGTGAATTTGATTAGCGAATGGCGGCGCGGTTCGAACGAGACAAGGGAGGTTCGAGCGAAATGCAATAGACATGTCATTTGTCATTATAATTGGCACTTACATCAGAGTCGGCACCTTTGTCAGCTCCAGGGCAAGTAAACGTCACGTATTCGTGACATCGCTTGTGAACGACGAAACTGCAAACTGTAACAAAAAAAAAAGGACAGCGTCGTAGCAGCAATCTTCGATGCATTGTTTTTATTCCCTCGCGGGCATTTTGATGGTAATAAAAATGTTACGTTGCTAGCTTACCTTGGCATTGGTAACCTTGCTTGCCGAATCCCCTGTAACATAAAACATTTCGGCATTATTAATTATTTTGTTCGAATTTTCCATACGTATGTTAAACAATGAGAAAAAAGTTGGGTTGAAAATTAAAGAATTGTACACCTTTTTGACACAATATAATAAACCTAACTTTTTTCTCAGTGTAAGTTGCAAAAATTTAATATAAGAAATCAAATTAAAACAGATCATTATCAATAAAATAATAAAATTCATTTTAATCATATTTTAATAACATAAATTCATTGTTAATTTAATTTTCAGTATGCAATCATTATGGTGATAAATATTACATTTGGAAGGAAATCAATGTCCCATATATCATATATAAAGATCTATGATTTGGATCCTATAAATTCCCCATATTCATCTCTGCATATATATCCTTTTTGCGACATATATATCCTGCCATATATGTCTCGTACACAAATGTTTACCTGGGATATTTTGTTTAGAAACGTGACACTATTTTTTTTCTCTCTCCTGACATATCGGCTTTAGATTGTTGGGGCAGGCACAGTAATATTTAATAGTTTTTTTTTCTTCCCAGCGTAGAAGTAGCCGGATCGATTATTCAATCTGTGTCATTTTTCAATAAGAAAGAAATCCCGTCATTTAAGCGGCACGAAATTCTGTCGCGAAGTAAGTTCCATATCAATGAATGTCTTAAAGCTTGATATGATTTCCGCGTTAAACCGTCTGAGAAGCGTCCTATAATTTTATCTTTAACGATAAAAAAAAATTTTTAGGCGCGGGATGAGGGGGGGAGGTGAGATTCGACGTTTTGACGCGACGTAACAAAAGGGAACGTCCAGTTGAAATGTTTACTCGAATATACACACAAGCGGGAAGATTTATTGCCCGACGAGTAATAAAAATGTTACATCCAAGTCAAAGGAGCCCCGGCAACGTCATCGTTATTCGTGCGCGTCGACGAATAATTCCTCCGTCATTTCATTCCGATCAATTGTAATACATTAAAATACAACACACCCGACGGTACCTCCAACGCACGAAAAATTTAATTATTAAACTTTATAACGTAAAAAAAAATATCATATACACCGGGGTAAAAAAAAAATCAATTCAAGATTTATTCACTTAGCGAAATTATTGCATTTATTTTCGTAACAAAATAAAATTCGAAAGCAATTTTTTTTTCCCACGTAAAACACCGAAAAGCAATTTTCCCAACTGAAAACAATTTCCGTTGTAAAACACTTAACTCAATATTGATAAAGTTCTAAAAAAAAAGGAAAAAAATGGAAAAAATTAATAATAATAAAAAAAAAGATTCGCGATGGGAAAAAACGGTTGAAGAGGAGAAAATGGAGTGGTTGGAATGGGGAGAGAAAATTGTGGCAAGTCAAAGGATAAGGAGCCGGGCGATAATAAAGTAATTTTGATAAGAATCGGCGGTGAGACTGGGCGCATTTTGAAAATAGACAATTCCGTAAACTTTAGCCTTTGTTTACACGCACTAACGGGCAGTACATCGGCGCGGGACCAGCCGCCGATTAAATCAGGCTTCAACGAGCAAATCAATATTTCAAGGTTCGCCTGCCTCCTGAATAGCGCACGTACCAAGTTTTACGTGCTTAGTCACGAGGAATTGGTGCACGCGACAAAATATTTTTGGATGATATTGAAACCCAATGTGGGGCGAAAATAAACGACGGAACGCGATAAATAGAGCGCCAAATATAGAATAGTTGTAAGTGCGCGTAACGCGCGTCTTTCGCGCTTTGATTTTTATGGACTCGCCGCGACGCGCGGGGCCGGGCATTTATTACCGATCCATCCAGTTTAGCGTGATAACTTTTCGCCAGCCGCGCTTTTGTTCTTCCCTTCTCCCGCGAGTCCAACCCGAAAGACAATCGATATGAAAAAATCAATGGGCTACGGAATATGGTGAAAGTGCTAAAATAATATAGCGCACGGAAAACGAGCCGATCGATTATTCGAAAATATTTTCCTTTTAACATATAAATTGTTAAGTTTGTTAATGTAATGTTTATAAAATTTTTCTTCCAGTGAAAAGGGGGAAAGTAAAATACAAATTGCTGCAGTTAATTTAATTGAAATACACAGTTTCAGTAACAAAATTAACATCCTTATAAAAATAAATATATATGTCATATACATGGAAGCAGACAGTCATATATATCTCATATATGTTCATAAGGGACTCTGAATTAACTAAAACATTTCACTTCCCTGGTAAAAGTCAAACATATATGGACATATATGTATCTTTTTAATCCATATATGGCCAAATATGGATATACATGGTCAATATATGGTAATAATTGATATAATATTCTAGCCATATATGCCTTCAATAATTTCTTCATATTGAAACAAATTATTACCATATATCAACCATATATATCCATAATGAATTCTTATGGATCCACTTTGATCCATGGTTTTGGATACCAGATTTTTCAACAATTGAAAATCAATAAGAAAATAAAACTTTATATTGCATTTCAGTCGAAACTGTTATAAACAATATAACTACTTTCTGCATTGTATTTAATTGAATTTTATATTTGTACTGGACTTATATTAAGAGATCGCAATAAAATGTCCGCATCTGTGCTACGAAATATCTAAAATGTCACTCTAAAGTTGTGTCTTTTTATTCGCGTTTATTCAATTTTATCGCAGAATTTTTAAAACTTGACATTAAATTAAATTAACAATGTTTTCGGTACGTGAAACACGTATTCATCTGAATATTACACGTGTAAATGAACTCTGTGTACATTATGCGTGTTTCCAATTAATTGCATGTGCACCGAACTGTCGAACTAGTAAACAATCGCCATATGAGCTTTATACATATTTGTACACAAAAAAAAATAATAATAAACGATGAATTTTCGTTTTATTCCCTTTATTTATGTATATAATACGATTTATTTAAAAATTAATTAAAATTTGAACAATTTATAATTACATTTACTTTTAATATAAAAAGAAGATTAATTTGCATTCAGAGATGTTTGCAACTTTTGCGACTTTTGTTCATTAAAATTGTGTAACCTAATAATTAGTACAATTTATCTAAACTTCTTTATCAAAGAAATAAGTGACCCATTTTATTTTTGAATAATTCAAGCTGTTGTTTTATATTTTATAAGAGTAAAATATCCAGATATTGATCTGAATTCTTTTATTAAGTCTCTGTTTAAATTGATAAAAAAGAACACAATAATAACAATAACAATAATAAGTAAATAATTTGCAAATTGAAGGTGAAGATTATAGTTAAGGAAAATGATATAAAGTACATGAAAGTCTTGAATGAAGTATTTGAAGTACTTTTAACATTTCACAAAAAGCAAACAAATAAACAAAAAAATATAAAGTAAGTAAATTAGTAAATAAAATAAAATAAAAGATATAAAAAGCTGATAAAGCCCGATATAAAATGCAGCGAAACGTTTATTTCATAAAACCATGTTTCTGTTTCTTTAACCAATAAACTTAACGGCAGATTACGAGTTTAGTGACTCTAACATCTGCTCTTTATTATTTTTTATATCCCGCATGAGTTTACCTGCTTGCTGAATTTTATACACACTTTATTAAATCTGCAAAGTTTCATATGAATTTCTCAAGATTTATATTTATGTCAGATTGAATTATTAACCATTACTTCTTAATTAATATGGATCTACATTAATTCTATAAGTACACACAATTATATATAAACCAATATTGGATGTAACCAATAATATCAAATAATTGGAACAAAATCTTACCGTTCACATATTAATATTTTTATCAAAAATAATTAAATAAAATATTACTATTTATTATTACACGAAATAAAATTCTTTATCAAGATGAAAACAAATTTCATAGAAAATTATAACACTTTATCATAACACTGGTGCAAAATGTATATCTACGTTAAAACCTTAAAAATGTTATATTTATGTTAATTTTTGGCCCGGAATTTTATAAAAAGTTTCAAAGTGCGAGGATCGAACATTGAGATTAAGTTTCTTTTTCTCGAATGTATATCATTGCAATGTACAAAATCCCGACATTTTTGCGAATGTTGCAAATTAGAATTCATTTAATGAGAAAATACATGTTAATGGTACCCGAGCGATTTTCGTGAAACGCGATGCTAAACAAACGACCGGACGTGTGCGATTAATCATTTTCATAGCGTTCGAATTTTCCGCACTTTAATCCAGTTAACGAACGCGATTCAACGAAGATTAATTCGATTAGTTTTCGCGAGCATTTAATCCACTTATCAATTGTCGCGGTAAGGGGCGAAAAACGCGACGAAAGTACCGGAATAATGATAGAATGTGATACGATGATTATAATTAACTGTGAACTGTCATGTCAAAATAATGTGGTTTGGGCAATCCGATCGAATGTTAAAATCAAAATTAACGATTTCATTTATTATTAAGTCCAATGAAATGATTTGGTGATCATAGAAAAAGATACGACTAATTATTATGAAAATATATATATTTATATATATATATGTATGTATGTATGTATTATAATTATTGATTGAGCAAAAATTAAGTTTAAGATTTGTAATAAGATTACGGAAACAAAGTACATTAAATTATCTACTTCAATTCGAAAACAAGTATCAATTTATAGTATATTACACTGAGAGAAATATATGGGTATATTTTACTAAGTGTTTTCGTAAAGTTGTGATATATTATCTTTCTTTTAAATAAATACTAATATTATTTCATATATTACGAATTCATATATTACGAATTACCAAGATCTTGGTATTTATTTAAAAGAAAGATAATATATCACAACTTTACGAAAATACTTAGTAAAATATACTCATATATTTCTCTCAGTGTACAATTTATTAATTGCCTTTAATTTACGATTTAAATTTGAGTTTTCGAATCATAAAATAAAAACATTATTTGATCTAAAATGTATGAAAAAGCTACATTTAGGGATGGTGTCGATGTAAAATTCTTTTATATATATATATATAAAAGAGGGAATGATCACTACGTGAAAATAACGTAAAGTAATAAAGTGTTGAAACTTTAGTAAAATCGATTGAATTTTAGTTCATCTTTTGTCTAGGATATTTTCTTTTTCTTTTAACAATTTTACTCGAGAAAAGTGGTGGGAGTAATTTGGTGTATAATAAAATTTTAGAATCGATACCCTTTAAACGTTTAGTGTCAAATTAGTTCTAATTTTACTACAAAAGTAGTCATAATTCAAAAAGGGGGGTATTTTATTGTTTGCTTGACGGTTTCCGTTGAAATTATTTGGTTTAATTGTAAAAAAAATTATTTTTCTGCTGGGTTTCACCGTTTATTTTATATTATTGAACAAATTATACTAGCGCGCGTTGTACTTTGAGAAAGACCCATTATTCAAATTGCATTATAGCATTGTAAAGTTGAGATGCAAAATAAATTAACGGTAAAATAACTATCCCGCAAAATGGATCGTTAAAGGTGTAATGTTCTTTTGACAGTTTGTATTGTTGTTCTGCGAAACTGTTAAACCTGCGTATCTAATTGCAATTGTTGTAACGCGAATATCTAATTTATCCAAGTCCCAATTGTCATGTAAATGTTTAAGTGAAAAAAACTAACGCCAATTTGCATTTCGGTGGGAAATTTATTGGAATATCAATGTCACGCTGAATGGCACGAAAGTTGATTTATCAATTGTAAGATGAATTGTAAAGTTAATGATGTATTGTTGTATTTACAAGTTGATTTTGCAGATAAGTTCTTCAATTTACGGCATTCACCATGAAAATTATATTACGATTTGTACAGTTAGTTACGATTTCAGTTTCCATTGCGACTCGCGTAATGAAACTTTGTATTTGCATCGCGCACTTTGTAAAGTAACGTTAATGACAATTAATGCAAATTTATTTGCTTCGTTAATTTAAAAATTTGACTACACTGAGAGAAATATATGAGTATATTTTACTAAGTGTTTTCGTAAAGTTGTGATATATTATCTTTCTTTTAAATAAATACTAATATTATTTCATATATTACGAATTTTTTATTATTAATTACCAAGA
>JABFPN010003823.1:0-16826 GCA_022817305.1 Leptoteleia sp. ZL-2020
GCGTAAGAGGTAAAAGGATGAAAACGCGGGGGTAGCAGGGAAGGGCGAGGCGGGGCGGGGCGGAGGGGGGGGGGAGTCTGTTTCCACCTCGTCATCGTCATCATCGTCGTCGTTTGCGCTTTCCCTAATGGAAAGGTAAATAACGTTCAGGAAATTTGCGCTTTTAAAGTGGTCGCGCGATACGCAACGCGAGAAAACGCCGGGAAGTCTAAGCAAAATGGTCGTTGGCGACCTGTTGATTTAATAGAAACTATTTGCACTAGCGAGAGAGAGGCGAGCACACTCGCGCGCGCATTAGGAGATCCTCGCGGCCACTCGATACGCGACAACCCGGCAAAACCCCTCGGCTCTCTTTTTCTCCCGTCGCCTTGTCTTCGTCCGCGTCCGCGTAATCGCGCCGCTCTTGACTTGACCCGGCTGGCTCGTCGCTTCCTCGTTTAAAAGGCACCATTCCGGCACAATGCCGGCTTTTCAGGAAGCGAGAAGCCAACGAGCGCGCCAACAAAGTTACAATTATATACATTTCACCGTGAAAGACAAAACATGATTGTCATTTTACGAGCGGCAAAATGAAAAACTTTCGCGAGTACTTTCAGTTCCGCGACTAACAATTAGGATGTCTCGACACCACCAAATGGGAGCTATTTCCGAAAGGGGGGAGGGAGGGGAGAATAACGCGACTTTCATCGGTCCATTTTTCTTTTTTCTTTTTTTGAAAAGGTTTTGAAAAGGTATAAAGCAAAGTGATACACTGAGAAAAAAGTTGTAATAAAAATTACTATACTTCCTGGTGTTGGAAGCATATTGTCCACAGCATCTGCTATCTTACTATACCATTGCAGTAAAATTTTATGCATGACATAGTAAAGTTTTATAGGGCTGAAGAATGAAACGTTTTCAGAATACAAAATATATACAAACTTCACTTTCTTTTGTTTTTGAGTGCCTAAAGGAATATCTAGAGAAATATAAAAACAATAAGGAACATTGTCATTGTTTCTAATTTGTGAATTTGCTCGTTTACATATTATCAAACAATACTTAATTATGTTTTTAATTTGACAAATGTTTTATTCTTCAGGGCTATCAAAATTTTTATATGATCTTGTAAAATTTTACTATATCATACACAAATATTTACTGCAATGGTACGGTAAAATAGCAAACGCTATCCCTCCAACACCAAAAGGTATAGTAATTTTTTTCTATAACTTTTTTCTCAGTGATACCCACGTCCCTCTCTCAAATTTTACAAGGACGATTCATTTGTCGACTCGACCGCGTCCATTGGCGAATTAATTGCAAACTAAATACCGCTAAACGATACGTAATCAAGTCGGATAAAAAGGATATTGATTTGTCGACGCGAATCGGTATTTCGCAATCGCGTTGGTTCCGTGTAGTACTTGGAACAGGATTCATTGGAAATTAAACATTCTTGGAACAACGACTGCTCGAAAATTCACTTTGGAATTCGCCTATCGTGCGCCGCGGTCTAACCCGGCGAGCCTAACTGTAAGACACTCTTTTATTGGATGACTGAATAGTGGGGTAATCCGCAACATGCGCGCACCTTCAATGTAATCACGCGAATATCTGTGCGAGCAATATATCGAATCGCGCGTGCTCGGCCACGATAGCTGCAGCGAACTCCGCGTCCGCGTGTACGTGAATGTCATAATGCATAAGCCGGAATGCACACGCCATATGACGCGTGATCCTCAGATATGTGCATTCCCAGCAATGGCATCTTCCGATAGCATCGCCGTCCTTCCGTCTCTCTCTTGCCTCGTGTCACCGTCCTAGTCTTACGAAAACTCTATCTACGCAATCCCTATCCGGAAGTAAACCTGTCCAAACATCGCTATATATTTGGCTCGGTAGTGATGCAACATTTGGACGATTAATTAGTACGGAAAGCAAGCAATTGGCTATTGATATGAGACTATTTCTTTTGTAGCTTAGAATTGGTTAATCGATATATTATCAAATGTATTTGGGGGATGTTAAGGTATATTTGGTTGATATATAAAACAGGTAAGTTTGACTTACCAATACCAGCGTTGAGTTAATGAATCTTCGATTTTTACTCACCTGAAACAAAGAATAAAAATTACATTAATATAAAATAAATAAAGAATATAAATAGGAATGTACTTAGAGTGGAACAAATGCAAGTAATAACATTGTTTATAATCATATAATGAGTCACTAAATATATAAATATTTAAATAATATTAATCAAAACACTCGTTGAATCGAACGAGCTTGAATAATATAGAAAACAAGCGAACAAACTCGCGCCGACAAAATTGATTTTTAAGCCTAAACCAGACAATTCGGACAATACGTTACGAAATCAGCGAATTTCTCAACATCTGCATTTACACAGCTTCGCAATTGTGATGCTACGGCGGAGTTTGGTTATAATCAATGTGTGTAGAATATACGTATAAAATGTACGGATTTGCCAGGTCCGTAGGCTGGTTGTGCGTGCGGATGTTTGTACGAGGAACTAGCCTGGACTACGTGCATGCGAACTACTCGAGTGTGTCTAGATCGGCAATACGCAAATCACTATGTGTTTAGCTGTGTCCGCGAGGAATTCGCATGTAGCCATGTGTCGCTGCTCGTACGTACAAACATAAGAGTTTACTTCGTATCCCGATATCGATTTACAAGCGAATTTGTTGCTTATCTTTGTAACATTTAAAATCTCTGTTACCCTATCACAGTAATTTTGTTCGGATTAAATAAAATAAAAAAAAAAACTTGTTTATTATCTTGAAAAACGTGAGATTGTTCGTCCAATTTTTAACACGAATAAATTGACTACACGGAATAAATGTTTTAGTTGTAACAAAGAAACGTTTGTTTCGTTTTTCAGCCGACCAAAGTTATTGTTTTAAATAACGAATTGTTTGTTTCAGTAGCAATAACTAAATACAATATTTGGTTATTTGAAAAATAAAGTATGGTCATATAGAAAAAGAAATAAATGTTTGGTTGTTACAACCAAACCTTTTTCTTTTTATACTACACAACTTAAAATATATATTTTTAATTCACATTTCTTTGCGCAGTGTAATATATTTATATCTATGAATTGTAAGTGGTAATTGTTTATTCCAATTATTATTAAAAATTGTATTGCATTTCGTCAGTGTAACTGAAAATTATGCCACCATTTACAATTGTGTTTATAAATTATACTAAACGGTTGTCTGCCGACTTGTAAAGAAACTGAAAGATTATCCGCGAATAAAGTAAATCTTGTAACTTCGTTTATGAAATTTCGCGTAAAACGTTGAAATGAATTTAAGCATTCTCGGTTTCAGTGGAAAATCGTATTAATGAACTTGTTAGGGCATTAACGAAATTACCTTATGAATAAATCATTGCGAGAAGGCAGATCCCATTCAATGTATAATTAAGGCGCTCGACTTTGGTAAAAAGAACATTGCTCGGCACAAGACGGCATTCTGACGACAAATCTAACTATTGAATTAGCACGGCAAAAATTCGTCGTTTACAAGTTGTTTCAATGAAATTTCATTAACTTCGCGGTAATCATATTTGGGGGGGGGGGAATCAGAAAAGCCCATATTGCCAACTTTCCGCGATTATTCTTATTTAACAATTCGCTTAACCGCGGCAAAGTAAACAATTCTTTATTAGTTGCGGTATCCTCGCAACTCTTATTGTCCGACACACAAATTACTTAATATCGCGAACGGGAAAACTTTTTCTTTATTCTAAAGTTGCATTGGGAAGTTTGTATAAGCACGCGAAAGACAAACAATCATTCTTTTAGCACATTTCAACAGTATTGCGTCTTTCAAAAACCTATTCGAATGTTAACATTTTTCATCCGGCGACAAACTTGTTAAAAGACAAAACGCGACCTTTTTTTTTTTTTCTTTTTTGACACCGTTCATTATTCAGACACACGCTAAAACAGCCATTTAAGTGTTATTTGCTAATGAAGACCGTGACTACTTTGTCGACTTTATCTCGTCTTTTTGCAACCGAGCAATTTCTATAGAGTTATAAAAAAAAAGCAACTCAATTATCAGCAATTGGTTATATGACATTAATTAATTTGTTCCTGCGATTTCCCCGGCGAAAAGGAAAACTGTAAAGCGTAGGAAATATTGCGTTGTTGATTAAAACACGTATAAAGCATTATCCGCTAATGAAGATTAAACTAATGCTAGTTGAAATTGCACATCCGCAAAGTTGTACAAACTAGATGAATCTCGTCATTTATTAAGCACAATTCGAGATCCCGCCACTGATTTCGAGACCCAAGTCCGATATAACCTTTTTGCTGGAAAGGCCATAAAAAGGAATTAACATCTAAAAGTCGCAAAACCTGCGCATTATCTGCGTTCTTTAATCGCCGAAACAGTTTCGCGCTAAATACATAAACCGGAGCGTGAAGCCAAGTGAAACAAAATATAATTTGTACGTGTGCGTGCATAATATGCATAGTACGCGTGTAAGCAAATAAGGCAAGTCACGGTTGCACCTGCTCTAGACGAACAGCAGGCATCGTCCCATCGTCCCATTGGACACCGGGCTATGGACAGACGGATGAAACGAAACGAACGGGCGAAACCTCTGTGCTCGCCGCTCATTGTTTCGTCCGAAGTGGCCAGAACAAATGAAATAACTCAACTAACTTGATTAGTATCCGATACGCGTCAAATATAGCTGCCAAACAAATACGAAAATAACTAGTAGGCGAATCATTCGAAACAATCAATTATAGATTTAATCACGCGAAACAAACTCAACCTCTATCCACGCTTGCGAATTCACACAATGGACATTTAGACAAATTGTAGCTAATTTTTCTCCAGCACTCGATAATGTTTTCTTTTGTTTATTCGTATTTAAGGGAAAATAAATTATGGACGGAAATAAAATGAGTGTGAAAATTTCGAGGAAATTTTATGAAATTAGATAGTACGTTGCCCTTAAACTGTTGTGATACATCAATTGTTTCAATTTAGTTGCTGAAAATAGAGCGAAATGAGAGATAATTACCAGGCACTCGGTTTTATGAGTTATAAACTGTTGATTAGATGAAATTCGCATTTGTAAGCCCATCAACTATGCATAAAACTGTAATATTCATTGACTTTAAATATTAATTTTATGCAACCAAGCATATTAAAGCACACATTAAGATCTTTAATTCACACCACGTTTAAATATTTTTCGAATTACAGCAATCGTTAACATTATCGGGAATGATTATTCAAATTATTCAATTTATTGAAATTTATTGAAATATATACAAGGCCCGGAATTGGAAGCTACACTCACATTGGGAGTAACTCAACAAAACAATTTTACACAATTTAAAGTCATCGAGAATGTCACTTTTGTAACTAAAAATGACAGAGACTTGTACTCTTAATACAAAATTTTTCCAGTTAATTTCCATGTTTGGACTTTGAATGTATATCTTATACTTTTTTCATATAACTAAAATAACTAAAATTTCAAACTGTATTGTAAAATAGAAAGATGGAACGATCTGGAGCACCTTCCCCTGCGCGTGAATTGTCGAAAATTAGGCCAGGTGAAAAGACGCATTCGGGATCGCCGCGCGTTGCCAGAGTTTTTCTGCGAGTGTGAACGTACTCTGGATGCTGTTATGTTGTGGATGATTGCAGGGTAAGCTACGCGTGGTGTACGCAAACACGGGCGCAAGAAACGTATGTTAACTGTAACACATACGCGCGGCGTATGTGAAGAGTACCGGTTAGGGCGTGTCGACCGACAGTGGGAGTCCCAAGGACCGATACTGGGGCACAGATACATATTTCTGTAGGGGCGCAACGGAGCCTTGGATGAATTACGGTGAGTGGCGTGATCGTTCCAAGTGGAATCAGCCTACTTGCCGATACCTGCATGGATTAATTTACCATTTAATCGATGCCAGCGCGCCCAAGGTGGTCGGTTCGCTCTCTCGCGCGTCTCCCTGATATTTAATGAAGCCACTAATAGTTAAGAATGAGCGGGTTCTATGACCGTTTGTGTGCGGGTGTATGTGTACAAATGGCTCTGCAGGCGCGTGCTCAGAATTCAAAAAAGAAACAAACAAATCATTATATATAATATTATATTAAAAGATAAAATTATCTTTGCTCTCTGGTTCCAATGACCTTATTCCATTTCCAGATTCACAAGTATAATAGACAATTAAATCTAACGAGTATTTTTAATATAGTAGTTCCAACCCGAAATTATTGTTTCATACCCAAATCGATCAATTGGTCAATGTTTCGTGAGTGGAATATTATTTAAGATTAAAGCTATATCTATTTCAGTCAAATTTATAATATTTTAGAAACGAATGTATATCAAAAGGATTTAGAGTTATAGTGAAATATTAAAATATTTAACAGTGTGCGCGGGGTGCCAATTGAAGTCCGGCCCTGCCTCCTCCCGCGGACCCGCTTCCCGGGCCCCGCTGTACCCTCCTTGCCCCCTCACACGGATGCACTCATGTACACACGTACGCACGCACACAAAGGGTCATAGAACCCGCTCTTCCCTACTACTCCACTATAAAATGATAGTAGCTTCTTCACTTATTGCCTCGAGCCTCTTATCTGATCGCTGCACTCTTCATCTTCTTCTTCTTCTTCTTCTTCTTCTTCTTCTTCGCTCTGCTTGATTTCCTGTTATCCTTTCTTTGGTTTTTCATGTTGAAAGTAAAACACTACTTTTCATTGCACGGAAGGGAGCTCCGCTACTGTTTCGGATGCAGATGGAAATGAAGGAAAATATATATTAATCTTGGACATTTTTGCCAATTTATTTCCACCCGGTTGACACTGATGTAACGTGAAAAAGAACGAGAATTCCCGTTCGTAATAATTAATTGAGAATTTAGGAATTAAATTTATAAATTATTGCCGACCTATAATTGTATGCCTGTAATTTGTCTAATGATTTCTCCTGCTGAAAGTACGTACATATAATTGGATTTTCTACTTAGTTATACATTCATCGATCGATTAAAAATTATCTTTAATTAGCAAAGGGATTAATGGTACACGTAATATTTCGCACTGATGCAAATACGATTATCGTAATTAAAGGAATTAAACTGGTCGGCAATTCTTCCAGTTAAAAAGACCTAAATTTATCTCCATTTGAATTAATCGTCTTAAAATAATTCTTAATTGGGTGTCTTATTGTTGTAATCACAATAAGTCGCGAAATGTTTGTAAAGGAAACAAAAAATGAAAGTTGATGCATTTTTAAGGATTTATAATCTTCCTTATACTCGCAACGGAATTGTATTCATGCTCATACATGAACATACGTGATCATAAATAGTCATTCAAAACCGAGTTTCAACAGGCGTTGTCATAACTGTCAATTATATTTTTAATAACGCATTTCACTCGTATCACAGAGCGAGGAGGTATTCTTTATTAATAAAGGAATGTGGCGATTCATTTAATTCGAATTTATACCGCTTCATATTCGTGAATTTTTGTATCTATGTATCTCGTGAGTTTTTGTATATTTTGTGTCTATCAACAACCTTCCTGGTGACGAAAAAAAAGAAAAAGAAAAAAAAAGAAAGGTACAAGAATTCGCAATTATACCACATTATAAAACACAAAAAGTGTACCGTCATTTCGTCAGTAAAAATCTCCGGTTCTCAACATAATTTTAAAGATAATTTGAAATCAGCTTATCTCCTCGGCCGTATCCTTTGTTCGGATACAGTCATACGTGGACACAAATCGTCCATTTATGAATCATGTATGAGCCATACATGGTCGCACGGTATACTTTCTCCCGATTCACAAAAATTGTGATAATAATTTTGACAAAACCGCTATCATTCCCCAGCGATAAAAGAGTCAACTTCTCAATATATAAATTTGTAAATTATTCCATTCCTTCGTGCAGCATTTAAACGAGTCTAATGCACGATCAATCGTGCCTAAGATAAGAAAGTCGAACTGACTGTAATTACGCATACAAATGCATTTAAGGGAGCGTCAATAGCGTTTGCGCAGTTTGGACGACCAGTTACGTCACCTTGTATGTTACATAAACGCCACTTATCTTTAATCTTTATACATATATATATATATATATGTATAAAAAATGTACACATATAATTAAAAATGAGAACAAAAAGGGAGGAAGAAAAACAGGATAAATTCTGCGTTTGAGGAAAAGGCGCACTTAACGCGTCGTTGGCAAAACGTTTACAAGTCGTGGCCAAAAAACTGCGGACGACATAATTATCACCCACGGCCAGGCTGCACCTTGCGCGGTGCGCGTACTCGCTTTGAACAACGGAGTGCTTTTTAATAATGCGTCTCTGCCTAACGAAACACGTACGTACGTAAAAAAGCTGCATGCGTGAAAGTGGCATAAGTTTGCCACCGCAGCCTCGCTCGATCGCTCGACAAATTATAGTTTTTGAACGCAATAAGACGACCCGAAGAATCGGACTTTACATAAAGAATTATAGACGTTTTTTTCTTTTTTTTTCCGAAGGCGAGTGCTCGCTCGCCGTCCTGAATTGCCGTGTACGATAAAGCATCGTTTACATTTCTTTTTTTCTTCTTCTTCTTCTTCTTTTCTTTTTTCTCTGTAATCAGTCGTTTTTATATGAACATATCGCAGGGGTGTCGTTATTTTCGGCAAGTTGATTTACGTAACTGGCAAAGCAGCGACAGGCTAATTAAAATTTTTTAAAAAAAAAAAGTATTTTTAAAGTTACAGTTCCGCTGTTTTATGCACGCGATTCGATTCCGGATTTTGTTGTTAAAATTTAATTAACGCGAATAACGTTCGCGTTACCGTGAAAAATCCTAACGCGTGCGGTTCTAATTAAAAGTTGAACGGAAATAACTAGTCGCTTTTGGAATTGTTACAACAATGCAGTTAGTTATTAATCGAGTATGGTTTTAACATTATTTCACACTCTCTATTCACCAAATCAAATCAAATTGTTAAATTAATTTCGTTGAAACATTAAGCCGAATGAGGACTAAATTTGAAGCGGTTAAAAATACAGAACTGAGGTTGGCTTCGTTCTGTCCGTACTGTGTTCAACTTTGTATACAAAACATAAATTCATTAACAAGTCCCGAAATATTGACCAGGGCGCGTTAATTGTCACGTGAAAATTGTCAAGATGAAACAACTGGGCCGTTAAATACTGCCGAACGGCAAGAGTCGCCTATTTCCCGCCACTTTGATCTATTTTCGGTTTTATTAGTACACCAGACATAATCCACCTGCATAATTCACGAGCGCACTTCTCGCACCGCGAAAGCTTCATTTATTCGCAACATTCATCATTGTAAATCTACGAAGTTTTCCACGGGTCGCGATAAAAGAAGCAAATAATTAACTGCTATCAAAAGAAACAGAGAGAGAGAGAGAGAGAGGAGGGGTGGGTGAAAAAAGTTTTCACCCGACAATTGTTTTATTATCGCCATTATAAACTCATTAAACTCGCGACATCGAGTCCTCGTCGATAAAAAGGATCTGTCGAGGAAAAGGACAAAACGGGCGAGAGGAAGATGTCCATCCTACGTGGAAAAATTTCGTCTAGATTAAATCTAGATTAAATCTGGATGAGGTCTGGTTGTCAGTCTGGATAAAATCTGGGCACTGTCTGGATACAATAGGGCAACAATATGGATAGAATCTAGATTTACAGTCTGATATACTGTTGCCATACTGCATCCAGACAGTGTCCAGATTGTATCCAGACTTCATCCAGATTTAATCCAGATTGAATCCAGATTTAATCCAGATTTAATCCAGATTGAATCCAGATTTAATCCAGATCAAATTTTTAGGAAAAATGGAGATTAATGGGAAAGCGGCCAGGGAAATGCAATATGCGTGGTGAAATAATGGAAATAATGGAATTGGTTTTCTTGACAAGTGACGAGGAAGGTAGCAAAAGCAGCCGAAGAACAACGGAGATTGGTTCTAGGTGTCGGACGCCGTGGAATGCCGTGGAATGCCGTGGAAGCCGAAACCTGACGTTCGGAGGTGATTTCCGCGCACGTGCTTCGACTGTCTGCGGCTCCTGGGAAAAAAAGCCGGGCGACTTCTCGCGCAGCCGATCCTTCTGAAAGGATGCAACGCGATGAAACATTCAGCGTCAAACGTGGCGCGCCGATGGAAAACTGAATGTTTAACGATTTCATTTCCAAAGCGGCCGCTACAGACAAACTTGACACTCGGTTCGAAGTTGACCTTTGCCGACCATTAAATATGAAGCATCGCGTGCTATTGTTGTTCACGAGGTCATTTAGACAGTTGAGGGTGGAATTAATAATGGATGCGACACCTACATTATCCACACTTGTTTGACAAATTCGCATTATTCCAAGTCTATGATAAATTTACTTGCGGATTTATCGTCGATGAATTGTAACGTGGGAATAAATGAAAATACTTTGTTTAAAAGATTTTTCGATTTCAGACATTAGTAGAGGATTATATTGAGTACGGATATATAAAACAAAAAATGAAACTAATGTTTTTGTTCATTATTTCCTTTCCAAACTTTAAGCAATTAAACTACACCGATGCAAAAATAACCCATCTCATTTTTCAACGTTGGCGAAAAAACTGCGACATCAAAGGTGACCTTGAAGCGAAGGTCGCGTGGGTTCGCAAACTGTGTTTGCAAATGGCAAGAAGGTCATTTTCGTTTACTCGACCCGACGAAGGGCAAATGTACAATTATTTCGAGAACTCCGCTCCCTAATCCTAACGCAAATTGAAAATGTGTTCCGATGAAAGAGCCACTTTCCATAAAGAAGAACGTCTCATCGACAAGATATACACGGCCGGCGAACAACGTAAACCGAGCAGGCACCTATTTGTATTGTCGAAAAGGCGCGCTCAATTATACGAAACCATCAGAACTTTCCGAATAACGCGGAAACGCGACGGAGCGGCATCCCTTGGGCGAAATCGTGACTGTACCTTCCTTCTTCGCACAGAGCCGCGCGCTCTTGTTCGCGGAGGGGTGTGTCTGTGCGCCAAAATGGAACCGTACAAAGTGCTGCTTCATAAATCTTGGAGGAAAAGCATAAGAAGCGTCGCGCGCGCGGAGAAAAGAAAACTGTTGATAGATGAAGAGGGAAAGATAAAAGGAGGGTTAGAGGCTCGCCGAGGGAGTGGCAAAGATACGTTACGCAAGCACATTACTTTATATCCTCATAATATATGTATTAAATCATCCCGTCTCGCTGTTATTATTGTTATTGTTCGTAGTGCGTTGCCCCGAACAAATGTACTGTGCAAAAAGTAGGCGAGTAAATTGACAACGTTGGCAGGCGGTAAAATTGAGAAACAAACGTCGAAATTATGTGACCGTGTATGTCTGCCCAGTCGATGAAATCATTTTAATTATTTGTAAGAAGAGTGTGATAAAATTGTACTAGTAAATTTCTTTTTTCGTGTCAAGGAGGATAGGTTATTGCACGAGAAAAAAGATTATCCAGGTCTTGGTCTTCTAAATTATCATTGTTATTTATTGTTAATTGTGCATAGAACAAATTGACCTATATATATATATATATATATTAGCTGTACATATATCACCACTTTCTAGTAGAATTTTTTTTTAGTTTAGGTGTTCAAAAATAATTTAGAAGTGGAACAAAACCTGTGATTCGAAGTCTTTCATAAAATAAAGCAGTATATCTGTGCACGAAGCAAAAAGGAACAGGTCGTTACTGTTACCAGCTGACTAATGTCGTCTACACTGAAATTTTCTACAGCCGTCAACAAGCACCCGCATTTAATAGCTGAAATCACTATATTGTGTGTATTATATGAAGACAAATTGATTTTAAAAGCTCGAATCGGTGCTAATTGAAAAATTATTGAGCGGTTAATTCCAAAATAATTTAGAACAAAGAAATGTCAGTATTAGGGATTGCCATTTCCTGACTTTAGCGTGACGAGTACTAAATACAAGACAAAAAATAATCGGGATAAGAAGAGTAAAAGTTTTGTAAATTAAAGAAAGGTTTATAGAAAATTTGTAGTGAATTTTTGCAAAACCTGAAATTCTATATATATGTATATATATCACTCATAAATTTTATCAACGCATATTTATATCAACTTTCTTTCACGTTTAAATGCACAACTTTTTGTCCTCGAACCATACAGCTACATTAAGAAAATGTAATAGTTGTGTAAGATGACAGTACATTTTGTAATATTTCACGTTAACTTTTTCCTCGTGTACGGTTGCGCATTTGGAAGATGACTTTTGTATCCCAGAAAGCAGAACGTTGCGAAGATGAACGTGACCTGCAAATGCGAGTTGCAATCTAAATGTTATAGATAAAGAGCGCGCGGTGCGCAAAAATGAATAACGCAAAAAGATCAGCGGAAACGAGAAATATGGAGGAACAATATATATGAGAGCGGAGGCTGGCAGTCTGCTATTTCCTCGATTCGCCGATCAAGTACCTGGCTCCGTCGCTTCGTTTTCTCTCCTCGTCCTTTCTACCCCAGACCCAAGAAAAATCCCGAGTAATCCGCCTGCGAGGATTACCCTGCCCTTGCGCCACCTCGCCACTTTCGTATTATATAACTTATACGATATTGTAACCCGGCACGTGATGACCCGTCGCCTTCTTCTATTACATCAAACATAATTTCACAATCCAAGGAAATTGCTCGATGTTCGAAATTTTTGCACAATCTTTTTAAATAATGCTTTTCGTTTTTCTTTTTTTTCAACTTTTCAAATGTTAATTAAAATTTTTTAGTATGCAATTTCGTCGCATCTAAAATTCTTCATAAAACAGCGTTTACAAAGTGATTGAGAAAATTATAAATTCATTTTCTAGATATTATAAAAAGAAGAAAAATTCACACGAATAACTTATTTTTAATATATTCTCAAATCGTTACAAAATATAGTAATATTTGATATTTCTTTTATACATATGTAAGGTTCTTTTGAAAGTAAGTAACAATTCTGAACACTGATAATATAGATAGTGCTGTTTCTCAATATGCTTCGCTCGCACGTTATATTGTAAAGTTAATTTTGATAATTATTACGAGCATTTCATGCGTGAGTTTTATGACGTTAAAATGCATGGCAAAGATAGTGCGTGATGGCGAAGGTAAAATACTTCGAATCAGTTCGTTCAATTAATTCATGGCGTACCATAATGAAAGAAACGATAATCATAATAATTAATTGTAATTATTTGTTAATCTGATGTGTAAGAATGTTCATCGATGCCACAACGTACTGTTCCACCTCCTGCGCATATGTGCTTGCGACAATAATTGTCGTAATTTTATGAATGCTCTCAAAACAGTTAATTTTATCGTATTACTGGGTGCATGTTTTTATGAACCATATGATTTATTTATGATGAAATTGTGAATGAAGTGTAAACTCGCGGCAGTAAGTTTGCGTACTCCAAATTAAAGGGTTTAAACAATTATTCAACTTGCTTACTAATAAGAGTTATTATAATTAATTGAAATAAAAATTAAAGTAATTATTTTTTCCTGACAATTCAACGATTGAAATAATCTTATTTTTTAAAAGATTATTTCTTCAAATTCATATCGATTTCTGGCAAACTGTTTTAAATTGAAAACATTATCCGTTATAATTTTAGATATAATACTTTTATTTTTTCAATTGGAAAATAAATATGTTTAAGTTGGTAGTTCTTAACCTTTTGTTACACTGCCAAGTTAAAGCTATTCATTTTCTGGTTAAGTAATATATTATTAAACGTAAAAAAAATGTATTCGTCTTATTCAGAGATTAATCATTCAGACTTTAACAATTAATAGTAATATCTACATTGGTATGAGAAATATTTCAAAGTAATCGCGTAATAAAATACTGCTGTTTCGGATGTTTGACGTAAATAATTTATATTAAGATGTCTAACCTCAAGATAACGGTATTTAAATTCAGTGCCGGTTTTGAATGACCGTGACGCCACTAAATTATGTTCCGCGTTTCTCTTATCAATTTTGATGTTCAACTGGTCAATGTAATTGCAATTTCCAACCCAAAAGCAAATCATCCGTACGAGACGATGATTCTCAAATGCCTTCGCATTTTTACAGTCACAATTAAAATTGCCGCACATAATATTTCAGCTCTTAAATCTGTCAGTCAGTTAAAAAAAGCTTCTCCATCCATCAAAGGAAATCATACATCGTGACAGATCCTCGCTACAGCTTGTATTCTTTGGCATCCGTATAATCTAGGTTCATTTGTATCTAATCTACTGTTAGATGTTATTTATCGACGGAATATCCATCAATGTAATAAATCAAAACATTTTTCTTTCTCATTGTTACAGTATTCAATACGAAATAAGCGAACGAAAACTGATTATTAAAGTGGAAGAAATCGTTTTCTTAATTTAAATTCAAATAAAAGTTGAATGATTGAATAAGAAACGTCTAAAAAATGGAACGACGGAATATTACATCGTTTCGTAGTTAAATAACGAAAAAAAGGAAAAGAAAAGAGGAGAAAAAAAGGAAGAGAAAGAAACATTACGTCGCGAAAACATCGGACTCGGGAATCGAAAGTCGATGTGTATAAAATTTTCATTTATAGTCGTCGCTTAGCATATCATTATTCCAATCGTTTTCGGGAGGAATCGTTCCTTCGGTTCTTACGGCGATTCTCTTTATTCTCATGCCGACGCTCCCTTTATCGATCCCTCGCGTGCTCCCTCCCGACTGCTCGTGCTGCTTTTTCCCCATCAAAATCCGCCTCCTTTTTACTTGCCGTTTCATCCCCCGTAACTAAACGTCTCTTTCGCAGCTTCGCTCGCTCCCTCTCGCTCCCTCCCTCCCGCTCCCTCCGCGATCCCTTCCCTCCGCGCCTCGCGTGCCTCGTCTTTCATTCACCCTTACGTAGGCTCAACCTAAACTTCTTTTATACGCATCACCTCCTCCGCTCGTTCCAGAGTGCAAACCAACCAATCACAAAGTCAACATATCACTTTCTAAACAAATACATCCCAGTCCCATTTAGGAAGGAACGGTAATCTTGGACAAATGGCAACTTTGGCCTTTAACTTTCAGTTCAGAGCTCCACTTAAAGTTCGAGCTCCACTTGTAATATTCGACAAAATTTCAATTGGTTTCGCCGAATGAGCTCGAACAAGGGGTTATATCGAGTAGAAAAAATGAATTGGATGACAAACCTTTTATAATTGTCGTAATCGGTTTTAACATTTGTTGGAAAGCTGGAGGAATGACGAGGAGAGTTGTTGGAGATTTGCGGAATCTTGTTTCTACCTGAATTTAAAAATTAGCTGAGGGATTGTTTTTTTTTTTTTTTTGAGTGGTTAAGTGGACCCGTATGGGATGAAACTGAATTTCCATACGGGCACCACAAGTGAATATGAGATATCACTGCTGTTTAGGTCCGTACTGATTAAATTTGAAAACAAGTAAATCATATTAAATCCAACGGAATTAACAATATTTCAATAATGAAATTTCAAATATTTACTCTTCCTTGATATGTAAAATGTAAATTATAAGAGGTATTAAGCAATTTTGCAATGTGGACTTTGGACATTTATTAATAATTTGATCAAGTCGTTTTACATTTTATATGATAAAAAATTGTATTTCTAATGAAATCGAAACATAAATAATACATAAATATTCAAAAATTGCATAATAAAAGGTAACAAAATAAAGAAACACAACTGGGAAAATAATTATTTGCATTCACTTTTATACGAATTAAGTAACATTAGAAGTAGAACTGAAAAATTTATATAATTCCATGAATCTAACAAATAAGATGTAAATGAAAAATTGATAATTTGGCAGCTTTTGTTTCCATTATTTCAAAGTTTACGTGTCACTTGTGAATATCGCACGTCAAATTAAAAAATTAAAAAAAATATATAAGAAGTGTAGAGAATATCACGAAATAAAGTACTCGTAGGACTAGACGAAAAACATACTAATCAAGAACAATAAAGTTCTACTTAAACAAAAATAATCACCCAATCAAACCAACAAATAAAAACAAGTGATCTTTAAAAAGATACAAAGTGAACAGAACCAGAGCATTGCCATTCCATCAAACTCCATTTTGCCGAATCGACGAGACGCCCGTACAAGTCACTGCCATTTCGTCACAAGCCTAAAACAACGTATATCCTAACCCATGAGGAGTAACCTCAAACTACAATCCAAGGTGCACAATCGAGAATTGGAAAATCGCATCTCCACTGAACGGAACCTAAGCACAAAATCGCGTAATGTCGAAGTGAAGAAGAGATATAATCGGTCAGGCGGCGTGGCAACATTCAGCCGGCGTGCGGGGGCGACGACAAATTTCCAGTGGACCAGGAGAGTGAGAGACGGCGGGATTCCTCGTCGGCGAGCACACGAGTCGGGCGGCTGGATGGAAGGTGCGAGAGCAAAGGCAAACAGAAAGGCCGGTGCCGGGGCTGAGCCGCGTCGGACGGTCGACGCTAGACTTGGCGTCAGTTCGTTCGTTAGCTCGGCCGCTCGGCCGCCCGCTATTAATTTGCTTCCACCCTTCGTTTCGTTCCTCTCTCTTTCGCCGGCCCCGGCCGCCCTCCCCGCGCCACCCCCCTCGCGGCTCCAATGGCCGCCCCCGTTCGAATGTGTGTCAGAGATTTGGGTCGACGTTGGTCTTCCAAGTCGACCGTTAAGGAGACGCACCTCGGCCGGGCGCATGCGCCCTCCCCCTCACCCTAATCGTCTCACCCTCGGCTCGTTCGACTAACCGTCCCCCC
>JABFPN010003824.1:0-16825 GCA_022817305.1 Leptoteleia sp. ZL-2020
ATATATAATTCAAGTTGACTAAAACGCTGACAATTTCTGACGACTGAAGCGCCGCCAAAATTTGTACAGCGAACTACGATTTGTACAACTTTCGATCTAAGAAATTTAGCGAAGTCTACAGACCCTGCATATATGCGCCATATATGTTTTGATGCGGCATATATGCTACCTATATAAAAATTTTTCATGGGTGATGATTAGACAAATTTGTATGGCTGATTCAGCCATACAGTGTACGTAATTCAAGGAAATCTGTAGGTTATTTTTCATAAAATTGACTCTCATAAGTTTGTTTGTCTGCGATAATTATAATTTCTACTCGTGTCAATAGTCAAAAAGTATATCTAATTTAAATAGAAATTTAGTAATGCACTTCATATTTTTTTTCCGTGAAAATTTAATAAAATGTAATTATAATTTGTTTTATAAATCGTTATAAAATGTTTTTTTTTTTTTCAAAATAAGTCATTTTCTAATGGGTTTCCAATTGATATCATTGCAATTGAGCAACATAGTTATGACGTTTGTAATTATTAACGTCGTTAAGACTTGGGCATAAACATCGTAACGACATCGTAACGATAATCATAAGCGTTCCAGATATTGGAACGCAAACAATGTGAAGAACAATTAAGTTTTTGGAATTGTGATTATTTATATTCACATAATCATTACAATTAAGTTTCTCTGATATATATGAATATTATATATAGTGACGAGGCATATATCTGGCTCGACCCTTCGCCATGGCATTCAGGGTTTCGGGTCGGATTTTAGAGATCTCGAAGGTTGTTTATTATTAATTCGGGTTCTTTTCCGATTAAACACAATTTTATCAACAAGGGTCAGGATCGCCACCCGGTCTCAATACCGGGAAAATCTCAAGGGAGGGGCCCGAATTTATACGTTTCTGTCCCAATTACCCATCAGCCATGAAGTGGAATCTTTTATTAAACGCAACGGAACTGACTGCGGAAGATTCTAGGCATGGGATCCCTATAACTGATTGATTAAATAACAATTTAATAATCTTTATTTATTCAACATTTTCAAAAGTAAACACAATTAGATCTGTTCGCTCGCCGGATACGACCGGTAGAGGAAACTCCAAGATAATACAAAATAAAGAGGCGCCTTCTCGCCCTCCTATATTTTTGTAACGATCAACTCTGCAATACATTTTGCGACCGGTAACAAGTTCTCGAATGCGAGGTGTCGATCAGAATTTGTCTCCCGGACTAAGAACGCGCAGCAACCGACTCGACAAACCCACACTGAATTTATCACATACTGACAACCCTCGCGGCTAAAATATTCCCGCTCAACTGGGGGCATTACGAGCGAATCCCGCGGGCGCAGGGTATACAGTCCAATAACCGATGGCTTTCCCAAAAACCTGCCCCACGCAAAGTCCTCAAAACTATGGCGGCTTATCCCGAAGCCCAACAACTCTCGACCCATACGACGGGGATTACGAGTCCCAAATCGTCGAGACCCCAATACAAAACCGTCCTTTCGATGAACAAACCCAATACACATTCGTCCTCGCGACGAACGAACTCAATACAAAATCGTCCTCATGACGAACAAACCCAATACAGAATCGTCCTACCGCCGTCGCCGTCCGCGACTTTATCGCTGTTACCGATCCTAGATCTCGTGACCGATGTTGGTGACGACACATACACACACACGGGAGCGGGAGCTGGAGCTCGGGTGGTGATGTCCTCATTGTCGCTTGTGCACAAAAATTTCTTCGACCGTTCTCCGCGCTAGGCACTCTCCAACTCCCTCAAGTTGCCAATTGCCAAAAAGCTTTTCGCCTCGCTGCTCTGCCCCACCGCTACGTCGCAAGCTCTCTCGTCCTCGCTCGGCCGAACTTCGGGTCCGCTCTTCTGACCCGAACGCTGCTGACTTATCGGGCGCTTTCGGCGTCTCTCGGTAATTCCCGCAAGGCGGGAGATTTTAACGATATGTCCGGAAATCGGGCCTGTTTTTCAGACTTCGGCATAGCCCATTTCCCGCGCAACCTTCTCAGCGGAGTATCGAAGCCACGGCTGCCAAACCAGGCCCAACCGTCGGCTGCGAGTTCTTACAGGGTCTCTCCTGCCCGGGCCACACATCCTCTCCTCGGATTCGATACTTCGTGTTCAAACGGTAAAGTGGCTGCTCTTTGAAATAGCAGCTCAACGACGTGGATGTCCCGAGATTTGGACGCTGACCCTTTGGCTCATGGAGATGTTGCCCAAGACTTCATAAAGGTGGTCAGCCAGCATTTGACGTCGGAGCAAGCGAGTAACTGGGTGAAGAGCCAAGGGCGTGGATGTTCTGAGGGCTGATGATCGGAGTGCTTCCTTTCGAGCAGACGACAAAAAAATTGCACTTTCCAAAATACGAGGGGATATTCATTGGGTCAAAATTTGTAGAAGACCAATTTATCACGGGAAATAAACCAGAGAATCTCTCCGAACCTCTCTTGCAAGACGTCTCGACTCAGCCCGAGCGTTATGTCAAGTTCGAGCATATGTTGACACGTCCTGCAAAGCCAGTCAACCGTTCGGCTGATTTTGATATAGAAGAAGGATTTGCAGGATTTGAAGCACCAGCGCCAGAGAATTACCCAGTTAGCAATCTCGAGCGTTAGTTGCATGAAAGCGAAGATGAAACTGTACACTGTGTATCGAGATCAGTTATCTCCGATACCGATGACACTCAAGATGAAGCCGTACTTCGCGGGGGTTGAGGTCATCCTAGAAAGATCAAAGATTGTTCTAGGGGAAGATCCAGCAAAACGCACCAGCCTCCTACCTCAGCGCAAGCGTCATTTATCGAAGACGAGGAACACCTATTTCTCGCCGAAGTACCGATGAAAAAGGCATTGACCAGCCCAGACGCAGAAGAGTGGCAAAGAGCAATTTTGAAAGAAATTAAATCAGTCATCAGCAACAATACCTGGGTAATGGTCGACAGGCCGAAACAAGGTAAAGTGATAGGTAGCCGAATCGTACTGCGTAATAAATTAAACCTAGACGGCTCACTGAACAAGAGAAAAGCTCGCTTGGTAGCTCATGGCTTCTCTCAACAGCCTGGGGTACATTTTTCTCAAAAATTTGCCCCTGTAGCTCGCTTGAGCACAGTTCGTTTAATGATATCCTTAGCAGCACACTGTGGCATGAAGATCAGACAGTTTGATATCGCTACGGCATACCTAAACGGCGACCTTGAAGAAGAGATTTTCATGGAATCGCCCATATTCTTCAAAGAGATTTTACATGATCTAGTGGACTCAGAAGGAGACTCGAAATTGGATAAGAAGGCGAGAGAGATTTTGAGAAATACTCTCAAAGGCGATAAAGTATGCAGCCTGAAGAAAGCCTTACATGGATTACGCCAGGCAGGCCGCAGCTGGCACACCAAACTCGACAAAACGTGAAGAGATTCGATACATTTCCTACGAAATCTGACCCCTGCTTGTATAGGCTTGGATCAGGAAACGACATCATGTTGATCTGGTGGATCAAGAGAAGGTATCTAAACTCAAGATTTTTCTGACCAGAGAATTTGATATCAAAGACCTCGGCTTAGCTGAATACTGCCTGGGGATAGAATTCTCGCAAATAGATGGCCAGCTAACCTTGTCCCAAAGAGGATATATCGACGAATTGCTAAGCCGTTTCGACATGTCCGACTGCAAGCCCGTTAGCACTCCGATGGATCCAGACGTTAAGTTAATCAACACTGAGGATCCCTCCGATGATGAGCACATATTGCCATATCGAGAACTTGTGGGAGCCTTAACGTACTTGTCGACCACGACTCGTCCCGATATTTCGTTCAGCGCGAGCCGGTTAGGCCAGTTTAATAACTGCTACGGACTCCAACATTGGAAGGTAGCTAAATGCGTGTTGATATACCTGAAGGGAACCGCGAATGTGGGTCTCGTTTACCGTGCCGACAATGATTCCGTCCGCAGATACGTTGACGCGGACTGGGGTAGTTGTACAGAGGATAGACGCTCATTTACCGGGTACTTATTCATGTTCAAAGGAGCCCCTATTTCGTGGGATGCGAAAAAGCAGCGTACCGTAGCCTTATCGACCACCGAGGCCGAATCTGTATCTCTTTCTGATTGTGTAAAAGAGGCCATTTACCTGAAAAGATTTGTCAGCGAATTAGGGTTCTCGATGTACGCCGATATTACCGTCTATTGCGACAATCTCAGCTCCATTAAACTCGCGGAAAATGCGACATTTAATGCGCGCAGCAAGCATATCGACATACGCCACCATTTTATTAGAAATGAGCTTGAGAAGAAATCTTTTGCTTTATGTTATATTTCAACGGAAAATCAAATAGCGAATTTTCTTACAAAAAGTCTAAATAGATCAAAGAACGAATGGTGTGTAGACAAAGCGGGACTTAGGAATATATCTTAGAAACAAATCTATTTGATTAGCCGTGACCCGTTCATTTCGAGGGGAAGTGTTAAGTAAAATATCATTTCATTGGTATTATATGGCGCTTACTATCATAGCTAGTGAGTTATAGTCGAGTCATCAAATTATAAAGATCGCTGTAAATATATCTCGTGTTCTTTCGTTATTCTATTCGTGTATTTTTATTCTATAACCCTATACCCTGTGACGGGTGGCGACGGGCGCCGCCCGTCGGCCATCCGCCACTGTCGCGATTCCGAAGGGCCCCGAATTAGCGCGATTTATCGCGAGGCCGCGTGCGCTGCACATGGGCAGCTACGGGCGCGGCCATTGTGGTTGTGGTTTTGGTTGGCGCACGAGCGACAAGTCGCGGCCGTTCTTTTTCCTCGCGCGTTTCCGTTGTGTGCTGTCGAGTTGGGCTCAGGAGTTGATTGGAGCGGAGGAAAGATAGAGCGTCACCGGAGGAGAGTGAGCCAGAGAGCGAACGAGCGAGCGTAAGCCGAGAACGAGAAGGGGTGAGTAACGAGGCCGGAAGCGCCCATTTTCTTTGCCTTTTCCCTCGGCCGGTAGGATGACCGGCTAGGGCGTCACGAGGCCTGCTGGTCCCGCGGGCAGCCTCCCCGTCGCCTCGGCGATGGGCAACACCGGTGAGTCGTAATGCAGCCATCCGCCTGGCCGGCCGTCGGGCCGGGCCAGAGCAACGTAATTAACTCTCGCGATCTCCTCTCTCTCTCTCACGGCCAACCGGAGCCGTTGTAAGTTGTGTTCGTTTTTGGTGTCGTAATGGTGGCGCGGCCGCGAGGTGCCGAATCGCCACCCCGTGAGTGACGTGGTGTTTGCCGACCCGGCTCCCCGTGGAGCCCGCGATCGGGTTTAGGGCCCCGCGGTGCGGAGAGTCGCTCTCTCTCGCACCGCGGCAGTGTAGCGTAAATGGAATGAGTGTGTTTGTGTGCGTATAACCGAATACAATAACCCATGAAAAATTTTTTATATAGGTTGCCATGTATGTAGGCATATACAGGGTGATTTTTTTAACCTGAAACTTTCAAATATCTCGAAAACTAAGCGCTATACGAAAAAATGTTCCGAATAAAAATTTAATAATGTTGTGGGAGAAATACAATGGGGCGAAAATTAACCCCCCCCCCACAACGACGTGGACGTAGTAGTGTTTCGTATTTAATCAATTTATTGGTAATGAAAAAGCTTTATCATTATTATTTATTAGCAATTTAATAATATTATTTATTAGCAATTAAAATTTTTTTATAATTAATTGTTTAGCAAAAAAATCGCTTTATTACCATTTTATTAAAAAAAATATCTTTTACTGAGTTCGAAAATTATTTCCCGGACAAAAAGGTTTGACCGGAAACATGTAATTGTTCTTGGGTAACGCTAAAAGTACTGCATTTTCTGTAACAATTTCACACTGATTCGTAATTTGCATAATGAATAAACGTTTTTATTGACAAATTAGAAGTAATGACATAAAAACAGTTTATTTTTACTGCAAATGTATTGCAGAATTGTATGCATAACTCTTTAGTTAGAAATATGAAAAAAAATTAATTTCGCCCGTTACAGCGCCATCTACCACGAATCAAGAAAAATGTCTCAAATAAAAGTTTCTTATTTTTGTATGGAGAATCCGAATCTGTTATAAAAAATATGGGTTCCCATTTGAAATTTCAAAGTTACCCCCGCCCCATCCAAAAGGGAGGGGGGTGGGGGGTTAATTTTCGCCCAGTTATATTTCCCCCACAACATTATTAAATTTTTATTCGGAACATTTTTTCGTACAGCGCTTAGTTTTCGAAATATTTGAAAGTTTTAGGTTAAAAAAATCACCCTGCATGTGCCATATATATGCCATATATACAGGCATATATATTTTGAGAAACATATATACGGCATATATGCCAACATATATGCCACCTATATAAAATTTTTTCATGGGAAGTTCGGTGAGAAATAAAATTTTAAAATTATAACGTTGGCCAACGAGTGACATTTAACCTTAAGTATACTATCGCTAAGTTTTAACAAAAATTCTGTAAATTCTCTTTCTTCGGGTAAAGTTGCATATTTTCTTTTAATAAATAAACATGAAAAAATTTCCATAATTCATAATATTTTATTGTTAAATTTACTGATTCTGATCGTGTACCATATACTTTTACTGGAAGAAATTGTTTAAAATCTTCACCTAAAACAACTAAAATGTCCATTACTTTACCGCCAAAAAGCTGATTACTTTCCATAATATCCTTAAATGTTCGATCCATAATTTCTAGTGCAAGTCGAGGAGCCATAGATGCTTCATTCCATATAAAATTATCTACTTTTCTCAAATATTCTGCTTCTTTGGAATTTAATTTAAACTGTGAACATGAATCTGAAAATAACTGTCCTAGAGTTCTAAAGTTTTATGCACTGTTTTTCCTTTAAGCAGTAAGATGATTTAAAGATGATTAAATGAATGTCTTGCCTGATTCACCTGGGCTGTCAATGTAAATACATGTTGAACTCGAAGTATTAAGATTCTCAATTAGTGATATTATGTTATCCGTAATTTGTTTCTGCTTTTTATTCATTTTTTGATACTGAATTATACCAATATTATTATATTCCATATCAACGATATGAGTATTATTTATGATTTCATCACTTTTTTTTAACGAAGTCAATAATGGATTTAATTTTATATCAGGAAACATTGCACCCTTCAATTTGTGAATCATTAAAAATGTAATCATAAGTTGTTTTATACCACTGTTATGACTCTATCGTTGTATATAATCCTCTGCCATAGACAAATGAAACTCATTCCAAAGATTTCCGGGTTCGGCAGGTTGAAAATGCATCAAAATTCGAACAAACAAATTTCGAAAACTTTTTGGCATCATCCAATTTCTAGTTTTACTCATTGTATATCGCTACTCGTCATTATTCTCAATAAGTTTTAAAGATAAACACGCTTGAGTAAAACTTGGCATCCTAATGCCGTTAACTGTTCTTAAATCTTCAAAGCTTATGTTACGTCCTGAAAGAACGTAATCAAATGGTAAGGACAGAGCTCGCTCGGCGAGTTGCCCTATTGGGATAAATCTGTGTTGGGGGTTAAGAGTGGAAAGGCTAATATATTCTTTTTTATATTTTATTATAAAAACTTAAATTATTATAAAATGGTCATACAGATTGGTCCGTCGTAGGTTGGTCGGTTGGTGTGCGGCGGACTTACAAAGGTTGAGATTGAGGCCTCGATGTGGTACTGGTTCACAGCGAAGCGATTTTTTTGTTGAATTGGTTTGACGCGACTAATTTAATTAAGTGGATTTTTTTGTATAAATTCGGAATACTGGTTTTAGTACAATTTAGACTTAGACGAACTATACATGATTGAACGGCGACTAATCGCGACTGTAACTATTCGCAAAACCGAAAGCTGTCGTGACGGCAGCAACGCACGATACCGAAGGAAGAACTGAGACAGTTGTGATAGTAGCTATACGCGGGACCGAAAGAAAACTGAGACAATTTCGGTAGCTAATCGCTGGTTTATATACTTTTGCGAACAAAGGCGAAAAATGTAGTAGCCCTTTGTCGCTTTCATCTTCTGAGAATTTAAATCCATTAATTTCTTACTTCCAAGAAATTAATGTATTGCTTTTTGCTTATATAAACAATTAATTGTATCGATATTTAATTCTAAGTAAGTTTCGCGGGTTCGATGACCAATTCCGAGAAACTAATGTATATAATGTCAACTTTATTAATGATTTATTATTGTCAAAACATAACTTCTTAGAAGAGTTAGATTTTATGTTTTATTTTTAATTGATCATAAATTATTTATGCTTTTAGTTAATTATCAAGAGTGAAGAGTGATATGAGATATCATATTTCAGAAGGTACCTTTTCTTTTATTGGTTGGAAATAGATTAAATATTTCAGAAGAATTATTAAAGGTGAAGAGTGACATGTAATTTCATGTTTCAAGGGGTACCCTTTATTTTAAAGTTAAAAAATAATTTAGATAACTCCGAAGGATTTATTTTATTTTGGGATATCTGTGATCCCGTCACACTTATAACTCCCATAACATTCAGTAAAAAAATTCATAAATAATAATTCAATTTGTGATGGATTAACTGAACACATTCAGCCGATACATTTGACGTAACGTTGTTGTTTTTCCCACCTACCAATTGTTATTCCATTGACAGTAGTTTTTTTTAAAACATAGTACGATGGAATTTCAGTGCAAAAATACTTTTTAGATTCCGAATTTCGAAAATTCAAATTAAAGTAATCAAGAAGCATTGTTAGTCTATCTAAAGCTAAATTTATTTCACTGTCTTCCCATTCATCGTTAATTATAACTGTTTGTTTATTGGGCAAATGGACACGTAAAAATAATTTATTTGTATAATTTAATAATATATTATGTATATACATTTCAAATGGTATTTACAAGGAAGAATACGTATAATACCCGGTGGATAATGGATATTTGGTACTCACTTGGATAAAACGGTATTTATGAGGTAGCTCCCAACCAACACGGCCCTGAATCTAGGGTGGTTAGTTTAGTTAGATTTTTAAAAAATTTATGGCGGGGTGGCGTAGCCCCCCCCCCCGCAGAGATTTTTGGATTTGCTAATTTTGAATTTCCCTCCTAAATTTGAAAATTATTTGAATTTGAAATATTCAGACACGTATCAAGCGACTCAAATTGGGAGAGCTACCCGATAAGTACCATCTGAAATGTTTATATATTAATAAAAATGTATATATTCCTTCAATAAACAAAATAATTATTTCATCGATATTATTTGTGTGTATTTAATAATTTTTCTATCAATTGCCTAACTAATTAACCCAGAAGTAATTATAATTCAATTTATGACGTTAATTTATTTAACCTTTTTATATATTCTATGAATTATTAAAAAAATATTCACTTCATTTATATATTTTCATAAATAGGAAATTATTTTTAATTTCTTTATTTTTCTTAACATTCAAACAAATATTAATTAATTACAATAAAATAAATAAATATTTTATTAGCATTTATGATTAACAATGCAATGTCTTTTATGTTTTAACAATGCGATATATTTTAAATTAATTTCTTCACATAAATTTTATTGTTATTATATAAATATTGTTACAATCGTAACATTCTAATCTAAAGATAAGCGGTAAATTTTAGTCTCAACAAAATGAAACATAAACGAATTATAAATAAAGCCGAAAAATGATATAGGATCACGAGCATCAAGGGTTCGTAGAAAAGCCACGTAATGTAATAATATCCAATAGCGATAAGTAAATTGTGCCTTTGTTTAAGTTAGCTATAAAAAGGCGATGCTCGAAAGGGCAGGTAGGCAGTCAAAATTTAGAATTAAAAGTTTATTATTCACGCACGGTTATTATCAGTAACACACGGGAGAAACACGTCAGAAACGTACACGGTTAATATTAACGTCAGTAACGCATAAGTTATACACGTCAGACACAATCAGAAACAAGGCACCTCTATCTTTACCCAATTGTAACTAAGGAGAATAAAGAAACCTATCAAAACTCAACATCTCCTATTGTAATAAATTGGTGGCACAACTAACCACCAACCATCCCTCGTAACAATATAATAAATTTTAAAAATTTTATTAAATTAATATTTATATTTAACAAACCAAAGACTTTTACTCATTTATTTTGTTACTTTAACATAATATGAATTTTTTAATTAAATATTTTTAATTGTGTTATTAATTAAACATATTAGTATTATATTTAATTAAGTATATTATGTTAATTAATTATGTATTTATGTAACTCAAAAATACACATTTTTAATTTATCCTTCAATTAATATTATTAACAATTAATTCTATTTTTTATAACATTTTAAAAATAAATATAATTTAACTAACATTTATTTTATTAGTATTAATAAGACAATATGTTTTCTATTTATTTATCTTGTTTTGTTACTTTAACGTAATGTGTACCTAATTTAAAAAAAATCTATATTTACAAGCATAAACATGATCAAATAAAATAAATAAAAATATTTTACTATTGTAATATTTAATTATTTTTATTATTTTGTTTATTACATTTCCTTGCGCATTAATATTATTGTATTATATTTGTAGGAAATAAATTACACGAATGAGTTCACTTTATAAAAGAAATATAATATATTCAAAATAGCGGAATACAATTTGGCGAAATAGAATACAATCATCAAAATACAATATAAACATGACCGACGGCTCGACAACGACTGACTCACGTACGCTAGCTAATTTGAATTTTTGAATTTCCCCCCACTTTATCAAATTAATCCCACATTCGGTCATCCTGATAATGTCTGGTCCTCCAGACTACGAGATCAGTGAGATATCATTACAAGATTTTGTTTTGTATTTAGTACAGAGACTAGCTATGTGCCCAAACTCGTGACAATTGAAACATTTTCTACCGTCAGTTTTATTGGGTCAATATTTACTCACATGTCCTTTATTGCCACAATTAAAACAAACACCTGTAATTTGACTATTTGAATTCGTCGGTTTAGAAATAGCTTTTGCATTTATTTTCGAACTATCATGATCAATTTTAAAATTTTCACTTTTATTTTTTATTTTTTCAAAAATCAAAAATTTCTCTTTTAATTCCCTAATATTATTCGCACCGTACAATACCGTCTTACTTGCCTCGTCGCCATCCATTCCATCAATAATATATTGACTGATCGATTTTAGTTCCACATCACAATGTGAAGCTAAATCGACCATTTGATAACAATATTCGTTATATGTTTCCGTCGTCTTTTTCTTACGCTTTTGTAATCTTGCATGCACGGTGTGGCTGTCCATCTTCGGCTCGAACTCCCTCAGCAACGCCGCTCGCATCAATGTCCAGGAAGATTTGCAGTTTTCATAGTTGACCAGTGCTGGCGCCGATTCCGCCAACCATCTCCTCGCGTACAACACCTTTTGAACGTTGTTCCATTCGCACAAGTTAGCAATGTCCTCTACTTCGTCGATCCATTTCCTCACATTCTCTCCGTCGTCACCGCTAAACTTGTCGATAGCATCCTCCACATCTTTGTACGACAAGGACACTCTGTGTTGAGATCTATTGTCCTCTCTGTCTTCTCCCAACGTTACGCGTTGCGCTATCTTTCTCTCTTCGTTCTTTCCGGCCACATTATTCCGCTTTGCTCGATTCCTCGCGTCTTTTCGTCTATCTTCGTCTTCTTGTCTATCTTCGCTTCTTCGTCTTCTTCGTCTTCTTCGTCTTCAGTTTCATCGAAAATCATTTCTTGTATTGCATCTTTTAGCCTTTTGCACAATTCTTCTCGCTTACCGGTCGTTTTCAAATTTAATCGTTTCAGTTGAAATTTCAATTCTTTTACCGTCAATGTTTCTATTTCGACTTCATTCTCTTCATTTTCGCCGTCGTTGTCTTGCTCGTCGTCGATTTCATTTGGCTTCTCTGTTCCATCCAGTGCTTCCAGATTGGGCTCCCGCGGCCGTTTTCGATCGCAGCGCACCACGGCCGCTTTTTTCAATTTGTGAACTACTCTGGCCGTAAGCGCCGGTAAAGTTAATGCGAGAACGAGTAAACGATATATGTCGGTCCTTCACATCGTTCGTCCTTTGTTATGTATAGACCTCTTTTTTGCACAGAATCTAATGAAATCTGCGGCCGCTTTTCAGTTTCGCTCGGCGAACTGAAGTTGTAAATGAAACATATCCTAATAGCGCATGGTATTTTATAATATTTAAACATATTTAATAACAATTTTGTTGAATAACTAAATGTCCGCAAGAAAATATATACCAAATATTTATGAAGTATCAAAAAATATTTTCTCTTAATATTCCTTAAATATTGCCTAATATATATTTATAACTTAAAAATTTCAATATAAATTTCATTGTTATTAATTAACATTATGAATATATTAAAATAACATAATGTTAATATTTTTCAATATTACAAAATATTTTTCTTTCTTTAATGTTTTGAAGATATTTTTAAAATACTTATATTATATTATTCTTCCGGACATTTCGTGATTACAATAATATTTCCTAAATATTTACTAACATTATAAATATTTTATAGATATTATATAAATATTGCGTGCTATTAGGGTATTTAATACAACGCCATTAATGGAATATTATAAATTCCACAAATGAAAATATTGAAAATGATAATGTAACATATCTTATTATTTTTACAAAACAGTAATTCACTTTATATACTTAAAAATAATATGTTTTCATGTTGGAAAATTTATTAGATTCATCCAGCGATGGTGAAGATATCATTTATGATTTACTTGAATCAAAAAATGAAATTGCCAAAATTAAAAATTACATTACAAATGTTGTACATCAATATGACGATTACACGGTAAATATACATATACATTTTCTATAAATTATTTATAAAAAGAGAATCTCAAAGTTCATATTTATTTAATTTTTTTCTATTTATGAATTGTATTAATTTTTTACAATTTGTGTATGTCCTTTTTTTATTATGATTGTTTATAAAATGTTGAATTGTTAATTTGCTATACAAATTTGTATACATTAAAAAGTTTAGATTTTAAATAAAAATTTTTCTTTATAACCTTAGCTTTAAAATTGACAAATAAGCTGAAAAGGCTTCGACTGTCAACAAAGAAGACCCAAGACCTAATTTTATTTTGTTGTAATAGTGTTCTGTTTAATACGCATGTTCAAAAAACATTCACATTATTAAATGTTGTGGATGCGATTGAAAAACGCGTGTTCGAAAAATATCTACATTATTAAATAATGTAGAAGTTTACGAACACGCGTTAGGCGTTTTCATGAACATTACAAATATTTGTAATGTAAATGTTACTTTCCGAATACGCCACTAGAATTTTATTTTGCCCGTGAATGAGACTGGACTATCGCTGTCGCAGTCCCACTCACGGGGCCGAAAATCGACACTCCAAAATACACACATCATTCACTCAAAACACTCGCCGATGGAGAAAGAAAAAAGAAAACAAAACACTATTCGCGGACACGCACACAAACACACCCATACCACTGACGATAATACGGTCGCGGTGCGAGAGAGTACGACTCTCTGCACCACGAGGCCCAAAACCCGGTCACGGGCTCCACGGGGAGCCAAGTCGGCAAACACTACGTCATTCACGGGGTGACGATTCGGCTCAACGCCGAAAAAGAAAAGGGAAAACACTATTCACACAACGGCACCGGCCGGACGTAAGAGAGAGAGAGAGAGAGGCATTGTGGCTTGGTTAACGACTCACCGGTGATGCCTGTCGCCTAGGCGACGGAGAGACTACTCGCGGGACCATGCGGGCCTCGTGGCGCCCTAGCCGGTCATCCTCCCGGTTCGGGCCTTTGATGCGGGCGAAGAAGTAGTTCGACGTCTCCGTGGCTCGCCGTTCACCTTTCGCTCTTCGCCGTGCCTTTAATCGGCCTCTTCTCGGGCTTTTCTTCGTCGTCGTCTCTGCTCCCCCAAAGCGACGCGTACCTACTTTCGGCAACTCACGTACCGTCCGCGGTGTAACAATTTTATGACGCGCACTCACGCTATCGACCAAAACAAGAAGAAGACTAATGGCCGCGCCTGTGGTCAACCATGTGCGGCGCACGCAGCCTCGCGAGAAGTCACACTAATTCGGGGCCCCTTGGAATCGCGACAGTGGCGGATGGCCGCCGACGCGGCGCCCGTCGCCATCCGTCACAATATATAAAATAAAATGATATAAGTAAATTAATAAAGTAAATAATAACGGTTTCATGATTTTTTGAGTCCGCGTTCTTTCGAGTTTATTATATCTGTTTTCGAAATAATGCGGGCATTGTCAAGTTCGACGATTGTAATATCGACAATCGATTGAACCGACGCTATGTTAACGGTAAGACAAAAATTGCTCGATTCTTATTGGCTAGATCATGATGCTGAGAACGAAAATAACAAATCCCGACTTAGGCTCTTCTTGTTACTTATGACACGCGTATAAGATAGACTATGACAGCAATCATGACTGTCGAATATTAACCAAAACTCCGGTAAATATACCCTTGCAGCGAGCCTCGCCTCATCGGCCTGCTGGCGCGACCCTTGACTATATAATGATCTTGGTGCCAAATCAGAGAGATTTGGAATACTTTTTGTCTCTCTTAATTATAATAATGTAAGGTAACCTTCAAATTTCACATACACTGATAGGCCCTGTTCGGGGCACCGTACGTTTCGCGAAAAACGAATGTGTTCTGGAGAAAATCTAGCCTTGCAATCAGTTTTTTTTATTAATGCTTGAGGTTTGCATTCATAGCGGAATTAAAAAAAATTTACTTTTATCGTTCTTTTAGATCAAGAAATCAGTTCCGCTTCTAGGCCCTGTCGGAAGCACCTTACGTTTCACGAAAAACAATAGTCTTCCGAAGTGAATCTTGATATGAAATCAGTTTTGAATTAAAGCTTTAGTAGTTCGTTAATAGTGAAATGAAAAAAAAAAATTACTTTCTTCATTTTATTAGGTTGAAAATTTCATTACACTGCTAGGCCACTTACATTATGTAGAATAGTCGGGGTTAAACGAAAATACCGCGATTAGAACATTGAAGCTGTGTTTCGTTAAAACCGTACTTCTTATTTCTATTATGTTCAAATTCATAAATTCGCTTAATATAAACATTTTTTTAAAGTATAAATAATCCTTAAATTTGCTCCATTGACAATCTAATCTGAAATTTTTGTAGTAGTATAACAAATGTCAAGTCAGCCTTTTTCAAATAATTTTTCACTATGATTTATAGTGCAAATGAAATGTGTAAAGTTTTTTGAAAATGGTCAATTAAAATTATCTATTGAAATAGTAGTTTGACTTGTTCCTATTGTATATCCTTCAATTATTATATTGTAATTAGAAGAAATAATATATTGTTAAATGTTAACTATTATTTAACATAAATTTTTAGTCTCCTTATCCTAATGAACTCCAAACAATACCTGTCGTAATAATTCATCGGTAGTGAATGTGATTACTATTCCAGTGATTGACACTGCTGTTGAAGTACATAATGCAGATGACAAATTTTCCAATTTACTCAAAAAAACACAGAACAATAAAGTTTGAGCAAAATCCTAAATATTAGGACCTTGAATAAGTTCTCGCTGTTTCTTCAAAGATAGCAGTAGCAATACTCCGTGCATGGAATTTCGAATGGTAACGCACATGCAAGGAAGTACTGTATCTAACCTTAAATTTCATTGCGTGATCATTCACTTTAGTGTAAACAAAGTAATTTTTTAATTTTTTATTAGTTCTGAAAATGTCTACTTTTATGCCGAATAAAGTCTATTTGCGGGAAATTTTATTGCACTACTTTATTCAAAAGAAATCTTCAGCTGAAGCACATAAAATTCTTGTTGAGACCTATGGTGACAATGCTCTGTCGGATACGACATGCAGAGACTGGTTTCGACGCTTCAAAAATAATGATTTTGAACTTGAGGATAAAGAACGTTCTGGCACACCGAAAAAATTTGAAGACAAAGAATTAGAGCAGTTACTCGATGAAGACCCATCTCAGATGCTAGCAGAATTACAAGTTGATGAGTCAATTGTTTCAAAACGTTTAATAGGGTGTTACAATCGTAACATTCTAATCTAAAGATAAGCGGTAAATTTTAGTCTCAACAAAATGATACAAATTATAAATAAAGCCGGAAAATGATATAGGATCACGAGCATCAAGGGTTCGTAGAAGAGCCACGTAATGTAATACTATCCAATAGCGATAAGTAAATGGTGCCTTTGTTTAGTAAGGTATAAAAAGGCGATGCCCAAGAGGGTGGTTGATTATTATCCATTTAGTCATTGTAATCCACGCATGGTTAATCACACACAATAATAAACAGTAAACATACTATCATAATTAGAACAAGCATTAAGAGGAATAAAGGAATTGTAAAATCATTAAGAAGAATTATTTAATTAACCCAACGTAACATAAGTTGGTGACAACTCAACGTCTCGCGCCAACATAATTGGTGGCAGCGGTACCCGCGGTAATTTTCTTGATTACCGATGAACTAGTCTCCGGAGAGGGTGGAAAATCCAGAGAGGAACAAGCGAGCATCCAGAGAGCGGCATCCAGAGGTCAACAGATCCAGAGAGCAGCATCCAGAGGTCAACAGATCCAGAGAGCAGCATCCAGAGGTCAACAGATCCAGAGAGCAGCATCCAGAGGTCAACAGATCCAGAGAGCAGCATCCAGAGGTCAACAGATCCAGAGAGCGGCATCCAGAGGTCAACAGATCCAGAGATC
>JABFPN010003825.1:0-16818 GCA_022817305.1 Leptoteleia sp. ZL-2020
AATATTTTCATTATAATAACATCATAATATGAAGCGTTCTACGCAAAAATATATTTTGACATGTAACCTGTACATGATAAATTAATTTAGGTTTATTTTTAATTAAAACTATTCATTTCAGAAAAAACATTCATCCGCTACATTTAGTACACGTCTTCAGCAATTTTTTAGTTGCTACTTCAGCTACTATTTGTACTGTCCGTATATCAGCAACTAAAAGTTGCTGTATCATCTATTTAGTAGTAAATACAGCAACTTTATTTTTTCCGTGTATGTGCCTTGTAAATATGATTTATATTGCTGAATAAATATAAATACGTAATATATTTCGAATATTATTATTTCATATTTAAAATCATGTACCTCTGAACAACTATCTTCATAAGTTAATATATTTCATATCTTTCGTAATTCATTTCAAAATAATACGTTTCATTTGTTATCATATTAAGAAAAATGAAATATTACAAATGACTATTTCGTTGTGCTATATACATACACACAATAAAATTTAAAAATTCTCCGAAATAGCTTCTAATTCAAAAACCCTAAAATTCCTTTTATAATTATCCTTTTTTACTACTTACAACACTAAATATTTTCACTTTTCTTAGGTACCCTTAAATTAATCTAAAATGTTTAAATTTTTACATTACTCTTTTTCCCAATGCAACATTCACGGCACTCGAAATAATTTCAGCCCGGAGTATAAGAGCGCGCATGACTCATCCCCGGAGGCAATCAATGGAAATTCGTTTGGTTTGCATCCGAAAGGTGGACTGAAGCGAAAGCGAATGCGGGATCGAGTTGCCTGCGATCCACGCGATATCGGCCGAAATCGTATTAATAACGGGGGAGTTGCGTTAATGCACGCGCCGAATCGAGAATGCTTCCCTTCTGCGCGTAATTAGTTTGCGCGCGCGCGCGACCCTCGGCTTGTTTCCCTCAATCTCTCGTTTCCCTTAATTTCTGGGAACAATGCCCCGGTGGATGTTGTTGTTCCAGTCGGCAGTGTCTAATTACAATAGGGGGGATCACGGTTGTCATTCTGGGGTGGACCTAAGCGTCCGGGGCGACTTTCAAAATATCGTTTCCATTTTATGCAAAAGGGCATTCATCATTCATCCCGGCTTGATAAATAGGATAGGGTGAAATGGAGGTCAAGCTGACGCCGAATGAGATATTCGATTGTCATGCGGAGGGGAGGGGGGCGGGGAAGAGTTTGAATATTCATCGGGTCCAGTTTCGATTTCGCTTCCATTTGTTCGCCGGCGGAAATAAACATCGCCGGAAAAACAAAGGAACCGTCTCCTGCGTGCCGAGATGAAATTCATTTCAGCCGCACGCAAATGCCGGCGAGATGCACGAGATGGTGGAAGTACTCCGGCGGATCACTGTTAGCTATCTCCTACGTCCGTTGTAATATATAACGCGGAGTAAGTGGCGCAACACAGGCTCAACATGGATTTCGATATTTTAACGTGTGTATTGTGGCATGTTGGTGCGTAAAACATGAAGACAATTACGAAAAGATCCGGCAATCACTTTAATTTACCGTGCAATATTTATCTCGACCTTCGAACGATATTAATGCGAAAAAAGTTGCAATTTGTGATTTGAGAATGATAAATTTAATATGTACGTAGCGAGTGTAAAATATAAGAATTGTTATTAACCGCGGTGGTATAACTTTCAACAAATAGAGAAGACAACGCGAGAATACAATTTTCGCTAACAATTTCTATTTCACGTGGAATTAAGTAAGATTTCGTATTTAACAAATTCCAGGTGGATTCCGTATACCGTGCGAGATTAGCCGTAAGTCCAGTGTGGCCGGCATACGAGTGGTAGCGAAGGAAAAGGGAGAGCGGCGAAGGAAAGTGTAGTCGGCGTTAACTAGGGGCGTCGGCTAATCAATATCATTGGAGAATAGCTGCCGAAGTTGTGTAGCGCCCGATGCGGCAGAGGGCTGTGCCTTTCTTCGCAAATCCACGGACCACCAGCAATGCGGTGGAAAAATTTTCATTACTTCCGGGGGTGGAATTGAAATGTTTGGAAGGAGTCGAGCACATTGGCCGGAATATTTAAGTCGTGTTCATTTCGCAGAGTTGCCCAAGGCGGCCATGTCGTGTGGGATCCCTAATGCGGGGCAGCGGTTCCTTTAATCTCGTGGTGTTTGCATGGTCCGGTCCTCCCTTGGCCCGAGGCATCACCCCGTACGTACGTCGAAACAAACGTGAACAGCCCCCGCATACTCCCGACGTCAGAAAATTAAATTATCCCGCAGTTCCCCCAGAGCGACCTCTCGATTAGTTGGGACACCAATTTCGGACATATTATTTCACGCGCGTACCATATGGTCCATTAGCGGACCCGGAAACAATTCCTTATAAACAAATGTGACTAGAATTTTAGTTAAGATTCTGGAGTTTAATTATTAGGTGGTATCCTAGCTATATAGTATATCTAGCTAAATTGAAAGCTGATGTCAGGATCATCGACAATTTTGCAGTTGTTAACAATATCGAGACTAAACTTCCTAGATACTAAATAAATATAAAAATAATATAGAATTTGTGGTATATTATCTTGACCTTACTGCGTTTTTAAAGATAAATGTTACTTGGACCTTTTTTGTAATATGGTTCTGGTAGGAAAGCCAGGTACCTTTCCAAGCTGAATGTCTAACTAGATATGTTTATTTAATCTAAATAATATGATGGTATTCCCAATTATAAATTTGTAGACAATATCCTAACTGGTGTCTATCTTATTTTATATTTCAAAATTATTCTAGCGATGTGATATTATATAAATAATATCTTTCTCAATGATAAAAGGAATCAAATATGATGATATAACTGATAAATCAGGTAGTAATTTATGCAGAATTCTTACAGACTGCTTTATTAGACTTTATTTTTTACACTGTCAGCAACAAACTTGGAACACCATTGGAAAGTTGAGTTAACGGGAGTCGCGGCGTGACCAATTTCCCGATAAATAGGCGTGCGTGCTAATCAATGATTCCGGCAGATTCTGCGCAAACCCGGGCCATTCGTCTGAATTCCCTCGGTGACACGGCGGGATTGTCCGATGGTTTTGCGTCCCTCTTTGCATCGCCTTCGCGTTCATTCGTCAGAGGCCGCGCGAACTCCATTCACAGGTTTATCAGTGTCCAGATAACAACGATTTACCTACGCTCGGGGTTTTAAGAGGCTTTTTTCGGGCGGAGGGCGAGCGAGCGAGACGCCGATCGAAGCGCAGCAAGTTGAAAAAGGATCGAATTCGGAGGGTGGACTTCGGCCAGCCACCTTGCATTCAGAAGTATTTCACTTTAACGGCTCTCCAGGGAATTGGCTGACCCGAACGGACCCTTCAGCGTTTCAGCATAATGGACCTCTACATTACTTATTCGTTCTGGCCGATGTCCAGCGTCTGCTGGGTAGGACGCGGAAGCTCGTTCTTGCGAGCAAACACCATCATTAATCAGCAGCGTTCGATTTAATCGGGAAACTTTGCCACCATGTTAATAAGGACTTGCCAGTGGAAGGAAAGTGTTAGGAAAATGAAAATTCATACTCTATCCCCCCACAATCTGATTATATTATGCATCCTCAACGATCTTCCTTAATTTGCGATTTAAATTAGATCATTATAGAAAACCATTTATAAAATGAAACGACGTCTTATTTTGGTATCTTGCATTAATTGTAATATTTAACGCTATTGGTATTTATAAAATTAAGAAATGGATCATGCAAATTTAGATAGTAATAATAATGATTCGATTGCTTAAAGTGATCCTTTCGGTACCCAGGTTAAGTAGTAGACAGAATTGCACTAGAATTTAATAGAATGTAATGTTAAAGTGAGAAAATTGTTGAATGTACTTTATTTTTAAGAGTTCTTTGAAATTTTGATACAATTCTGTGCACTAATTAATCCTGAGTATCAGACGTCGTTTTTGACATATACTAAAGGATCGCCTGAATAGTCCTTCAGTTAGGTGGTTATACGAAATTTTCGACTTGAATAACAATGACTTATTTACTGTTTCATGGAATTGGAAGGTTGTAGGGTTGTAAGTTTTCCTTGCCGATGTGAAATCTTTAGCTATCGTAGGAATGTATTAACGTAGCCATCCGGATATAATCTGCTTTGCAGCGATGCTCGAAAGAATTGAAAATTCCAGATCGGCCAAGGGTTGAATCGGAGGGTGGCCGCGCGAGTCGAGGGACGCGGGGGAGCGAGGATAAAGCGTCCGATATAAGATTAACAGCGGAGGCGGACCTTGGACGAGGGTGGCTGCGGATAGTGATTCCTCTTTGAAGGTGGACTCCAACTTGGTGGCCAAATTGAATCCTGCTTAGGACATGAGAGGAACCGAGCGCAAGCCGCGGGCCATGAAGCCATATTCCAATAAGTAAATTGCCAGCATCACCTCCGTCTATGATACTGCCTCTTTGTCTGAGATAAAAGGGACGAGTAAATTGTGGATCTGTGTACCAACGCGTTTCGGAATTAAAAAATCCATATCCCGTCAATCCAGCAACAATAATCGACCTATAAATTGACCAAAAATGGTACTTTTCGGAAATTCTCATATCTTCGGATATCCACGAGGACATAATTAATGAAATCAACGCGGAGGGTATGTGGAAGTGAAGATTACTCCGCGAGTAATCTTTACGTGTAATATTTGACGTGACTAAGTACAAAAGTAGATAATGGCAAAATAAAGGCAAACTGATAATCAGAGATCTGGGTCTTGGCGGAGCGAGGCATCGGATAATCGTGCTTATTTAGGACGCTTTATCGAGCCGCATTGGAAATTCGACGACGTCTTCGATTTATGACGTTGTATAAAACGCCGTTTTCCGTTCTCGTTCGTTGCGTTATCGCGGCAGAAATAAATATCGTAAAAATGCAATTAATGGCAATCACAATTATTTAACGTTTGAGCGGTATACCCGTGACTCATACATCATCATCCCAGCCAATCGCATCACATATCGAGATTAATTATTGCCGGTCTCATCGGCGTTGTTCGGAATTCCCTTTGAGAGACTGGCACGACGCCGTCTTTAATTTATGACCGAAGCGGGGCTCTGAAACGCCGCGATCATACTTTTGATTGATAGCTATTTATTCGTGAATCGCCGAGAAGCGGAAGCGAGGGCCGCCTTTTTTCTTCTTCTTATTCTCTTTTTCTTTTTTTCTTCTTTTTTTTCTTTTCCCCAAATAGGACCGCGCCGTCAAAAACAATCCCATTCGCTTATCGCCCATTGACTGTAATAAAGCGTCGAGATAAACGCGCGCGATTGTGACAGCGCTCACGAGCTCTTTATTTTCGGGACAAAGGTAATTGGGTACGTTCGGCATAAATTTTTGTTCGACGCACGACAAATTTGATACGACTTTTCGATGATTTATGATGGATAATGTTTGGTATTCGTGCGATCAAAAGTTGCCTCGCGTTCGCCGAGCGAGTTCCATAAAAATTAATTGATCGACGGCGGAGAGAGAGAGAGAGAGAGAGGGGAAAAAAAATACGATGATAAATTGTAACAATGTTCATGACGTGCTCGCAATACTTATAAATAATAAAGTCGATTTAATCGCTGAGATATCTGATAATGTATTTGCCTTTTCGTTCGTGTTCCTCCTCTTTATAAATCTACGCGTATATTCAATAACACACATATACGTGTATAGTCGAACAAATATCTGGAAGATAATGCCACATTGTAAATTATTACCATAGTCGCGTGTTTATTGTTTAATTGGAGCGAGCGGGGATTAGTTTTGTTATTTAAGCCAATCGATCGGCGTTATATCTCGGCCGTATTTTATTCCCAAGGCCAGCCACGAGACGGGGGTAAGAAACGTTTTGGAAATTGAAGAACAGCCAATGATAGTTGCCTGCTTGACTCGCGAAATAAATAAATATACAAATAGAACGAAATCAACGGAAATTACTGCGCACATAACATTTAGTATTTCTGCCATTGGAAGCTACGTTCAACAATCAGAGGAAAATAAAAACAGTGCAAACATTCCCCTTTCATCTTCTCCACCAATCAAATAACACTGAGAAATGTTTGCGCGTCCCTTCCATATTCAATGACAGTTTGTTCTCCTAATTTCCTTAATTGAAAGATGACATATAGTTTAAAAAGTGATAAGTTTTGCGAAATGCGCGGGTCCCCGTCGGGGTAACCGTTTCCGTCGCATTTCATCGTTCTTGTTTCGAGCTGTAGCCGGCGAGTATGTTTAGTAATCTGAGGTCAAAGATCCAGCTCTCTTAACGGTGGAGCGGTTTTCCCGTTTCTTGCCGAGTACCCCTGTCACAGCGCCGATCGATAAAACCCCCGACTCGTGACACTTTTACACACGAATCGTTTCAACCCTCCTGCGGACCTTGCACATTCACGCGGCGTATTTATAATTTCACTGAATTTGCGCCCAATTTGAATTACACCCTTGGCGACACAATTATTCAAATTAGCCCCAACGGTGGTATTGTAGTTTTCTCTTTCATTATTCCATAAAAAAAAAAGAGAAGAAGAAAAAAGTAGCATTGATGGCAAAAAAAGGGAAAGGAAAAAAAAACCCCCCGGTTTATTTAAATTGCCATTATGCTCCGTTCAATTTCGCTGTTGTGCGGGTTCCAAATAAGGCGTGAAAGAGGAAATTATTTTTGAACCTCGTTTTCTTTTGTTCGCCGCCGAGGATTGACATTTTTGTGCGCGGTTGGTAGATAGTGATTTTGGGCGTGTGAGATAAAGATGTAATTCGAAATGACCGTCGTGGGTTCGATATGGAGGAGTATAATAAAAAGGTTCTTGGCCGGAAATGACCGAGGCAGTCAAATGTGCGAGCACGCGAGAGCCCGGGCGCAGGCGCGAAACGCCCTCCGAACGGGGTTGCAAAGAAGCCACCCCGATACATAACTCCGTTCTACCGACACCTATAGCCAATCTGCATGTGATTCGTGGATTACACCGCCATTTTGAAACGAGTTTTAAACGGGTGGAATAAACCCTTACCCCGCGCCTCCGACGACTTCACCCATTTTAAAACCGTCTACCACCTTCTTTCTAACATTCGTTCGTTCGTACTCTGCAACATTTTATATTTACAACTGTGATATTTTATCGAACGAAATTATAACTGAAATGAATATCGTCGTTTGAAATTAGAAGTTTATGGTTTTCTTGGTTCTGAACGATACAACTGAGAAAGATGTCAAGAAATTTCATCGAAAGAAAGGTCCAAGTAACAAATGTGTTTCTTTGTCGAAATTAAGCGAGTAATCTTGATGCAAGCATTACTTTTTAATGCAGAATGGAATTCAAATCTGGCTAATGTAACGTGAAAAAAAGCGAGTTCCATTCAGGATCACGGGGCCATATTGACGGCATACTTTCCATGCCGCGCATAATGGGTTACGAGATGGGGTTGGCTTTACGATTTTAAAATTACAATGGCCGACACACGTCAACGGTATATCTATCCATTTGAGACTCCTCTGCAGAAGCATCTGCGATCGTTTCTGTCATCCTCCACACACGCTTTTATACACATTGGCCGCAAGCGGGGGCTGATGGATTCTATTCTGGGGATGCATTAAAAAAGGTTTCTTTCGATTCACCAACAGATTACCAAACGATACTGTGCCGTCGATGTAACCGCGAAAAATTGTTCACGTATCCCACTATTTGCAATTAACGTGTCCCACGAGTCCTCCTACTGTATCCAATAGGGTTAATATCAAAATTCGTATCATTTTGTTTAAATTCTAAAAATCCATTCTTCATTAATCTTGAAATAACTTTAATTAAGAATTACACTGACAAAATATAGTTATATTAATTATATGCACAGTTAATTTTCGTGAATACTATAAAATTTTAGTTCCAGTTACCCGATCTTTAGTTAAAATAACCATAATATGGTTAATTCAACCAGAATTATAGTTATTACGAAATTTAACCATGTGACTTTTTTCTCAGTGTAATACATAATTATACCGTAATTCTTGACGATTTCCGTTTAATAATTGTTTAATTCAATACCGAAGATTAAAGCTTGAAATATGTTTATTTTTTTGTACCGTTTTTTTCTAATGTTTTAGAAAATTAAAATCTTGGAAGTTTCAAATAACTGCGTAAATAAAACTCACGGCACGCGTTAGCAAGGCGCAACCCCTGACGGTAACTTTTTTTTTCGAACACCGCAGCACCCTTCCTTCAAACATTTTAAACTTTCCCCGATTGCATTTTATGCGCGCTTACACAGTCAGCCAAACACGCACGCGGATTGGTCGTACCTGTGGTGGTGGCGCGGTGCACAATAGGACCGGTGCCGTTACGCAATGCTTCTTTATATATATATATATATCGACGACAGCCGACCCGCGGCACGAGTTAGGCCCTTTGTCAGCAACGATCGCCGAATTTGAAACCACCAAGATACGTAATTTCCGGTACAAAAAGGATAGCTGCACTTGTACTTTCGTTCTCGTTTCCTTCGGCAGCGAGGGGTGAGCGAAAAACGAAAGTAAAGGAGCGAACGATCGAACGTCGAAGCCCGATTACGAGAAACCGGAAAACCGTCGATAAAAAGTCCGCGCGAAAATTTCATCGAGGTTAATTAAACTGTCCGTCTTGCGTGAGGTTATTCGCGACTGACGTTTTATTGTTGACATTCATTAAAGCGCCTATAAATGGTCGGTCATAATTATCGGCAACTTTTTTTTTTTTACGCAGGACCGATAGTGAAACACGTATTAACAATAGTGATTTAACTACGCGATAATTACCTGTGTTACCGGCGATTATTCCTATTACAATATACTTATAATTCAGTGAACGTAATTTACACTAATTAGTCGTCCTTTGTGGGGATTGCGCGCGGCTTTTATAAGCCCTGCGCGTATTTAAAAATCTCGCTTCGTTCGTACGTTATGAAAAATTGCCGAAGTTGCGGGGAGTTTTGGTGAATCGTTGCAACGAAAGATATTCATTAGTCAAATGAATCAAAGTTGATAAAAAATTGCTATTCAAATCAAATCATTGCAGTCATTATTTAGAGTATAGTGCTATTACATTTCATAATAACTCGGGGATATATGTAAACACCGAGCGAAATAAGACATAAACGTTTACTGTTTAAAGGAAACAATTTACTATTTTGAAACATAACAGAGGTATATACTAAGAACATACTCAATATCTTCATAATATTTATGTTTATGCAATCAAAGATGTTTGCTTTGACCCGTCAATTTTACTATTTTCTTCGGTAAAATTTCTTGACGCATGCGCGTGTACGACTAATTCTATTCAGTGACGACAAAAGGTTATAAAAGACAGCTGTTTTCAACATTGGACGAAGGTCCAAAACAAACAACGAGGATGGTATTTTCAATCAGGTAAAGCAAAAATGTGAAAGGTTAATATTGAGATGGGTAAAAATTGGTGGTAAAATCAACAGTATTTTATAAATTTTAGCCGCTGTATAATTCAGTTCCTGTTACAAACAATAAAATTTTCACATCAATTTCTCTGAGTATAGGACGAGTAGTTTATACCACTATAATTTATGAATGATTATAATTAAATTTAATTTATGTATGAATACATATATAGCTACGATTGGATTGAAGATGTCGAAATTGAATTTGATGCATGCACTTATGTACACTAAAAGTTAGCAATATATTAAAGCAATATAAAATATTATAAAAATAGCATAAAATTTTCATCTTCAATAATACATAACTAAATAAAAGAATTTATATATGCAACGCACTAATGAGATACTTCTTTTCCCACAACGCACTCAAATGCGAGTGCTGTTAAACGACAAAACAGCGAATTCCTTATTCGCCTCGTATCCCCGCGCTACTAATCTGAATCCGCGCAAAACCGCGTCTGCTTTTGATGCGACGACGGTAACCCCTGAAAAGAATGACTCGAGCGAGCGAGCGCGCGCGCAAATTGAAACCGAAGGCGCGCTCGCGTAAATCCGCATGAATATTCGTCTCGTTATCTGCGGCAAATGAATGCAAAATTAATTATAACGCCGGTTGACGAGCGAATGATTCGGCAGAATGTCAGCGCGTATTCCCACAAGCGGGAGCAACTTATGCATCATTGTATGCGCGAATTCGCGCTCTCATTGGGGAACGCGCGGCTGCATAAATGCATAAAGTTTATCGCGCGACGCGATCGCCCGCGAGCTTGCGCGCTTTTGACGCGCCTGCGCGATAAAGTGCGACGACCTCGCGGTTAGGGAGGGGGGACGTATTTTATTTCTTCTTCGTTATTGGTTGGGGTCAGTTTCCGTGCCCAAAATAATCATCCGCGTCCGGGGCGTTCGAGCCGATTCAAATATCGCGGGCATTTCCGCGGCGCTGCGATCGTCGCCGGGGCGAAAAGTTAGCGCGGGAAAAAGGGACGCTCGTGTCAGCAGCGGCGAGCGCTCACTGGCGGGCGACGGGCGGGAAAAAACGACGGCGGGGCGCGGGATGGAAAATCTTTAAAGTAAACCGTGTGTGCATGTCGCGAGGCGACAGCTGGTGGGGTGCTCGGCGTTTGTCGCTCGATATCCCGATTGGCCGGGCGGCTACCAATGCAGCGCGTCTACCAATGTGCATATTCGTGACGACGCTTTTCGCCCGTGATTGCGGCCCCAAAATGTTAGTATATGCGCGTGCTTTTTTTTTACGACCGTTTCAATTGTCCAGGGACCGTTTTATCGAAACTGAGAAATTAATGGGACTGTTTTGTGCCGTTGTCGAAAGTTTATGGGGTTAACATGTTGAGCGAAACAAGTGTTACAATATTCGTCGTCTGTATATATAGCATCGAGTAAAAATAACATTTAGGCCACTATCGAATGGCGTTTAAGTGATTGATATTAATAATATAAACGTTTTGTACGAAGTTCGATACTCGTTTACGGTTATGATAGAGTGCCATTATTATCATTATAACCCCAAATTAAGGTTATGTTCAACAAAGTACACATTTTTCTCTGAATATAACGGTGTAAAGGTTTTTAAATTTTTTTAAAAAATGCACCATAAATTTAACATTAATATCATATATAAACTTTTTAATAATATAATAAAATCGTAAACATTTTTTTAACCCAGTTCCAATAAGTTTTTACCTTTGAATCAGAAAATTCGATTGTCTAATACAAAATCTGATAAATGTCCTAGTCCGCTGAAATCAACTGAGGTGTAAATTATTTTTGAAAGAAGATATTTATTGGAAATGATGAGAACCGTACTTGTACGTAATGAATGTGTAGTCATGTGTGCAAAGTGTGTCATGAACCTGGCATTATCTGTCACGAGTTATTTTGAAGTATCGATCGACGCTTTCGCGCGCAGATATAATACGGAAATCGAACGTACGATAATGGGATTACGGCTAGTAACGTAATTAGCGTTAATTGGCGCAAGAAAAGGTGCATTTTTCAACCGTCTCGACGGATTTTCCTTGACACGCGACAAAACCATCGCTGCCCGCCAATTAACCGTCTCATCTCCATAGCTCGCCCAGCTATTTTAATTGCCACGCTCATTAATACCCCGATGATGTCAATTAAGCCGATAAATTCGGTAATTCAAAGTTCGTTGAGGATGATAACTCAATCGACGACCGTCGCGAATGAGGTAATCAGTTAATTGCGATAACGCGATACGGATCGTGAATAATTTATCGGCCCGATCATCTGGCCGGTTCAACGACCGCGAATTTCGGATAGCCAGCTAGGAATTGCACACGGGGGTGTAGAATCCGGGTCAAACCTGGACGCCGATAAGGAGACACACCTCGATTTCATGTGTCTCGCAGTCAATAATGTTATCTGGCGAACGTATTTTAAGAAACATGGAACGTCGTTCAAGTTTACCATAACATTTCTCTTCTCTGCTTATTTCTTTCCTTCGCTCGCAGTCATCACTTTTCATGCTTTTTTTTCCTGCATTGGAACATAATTCAGATTTTTCTAGATATGATAGTTTGGTTTTTGTGGGTTCCTTTTTGTTTCTAGACACGTTCAAATGTGAAAATATAGTTAGTATTTTTTTTTTGCTTTAGTAACGAAACAATTCTCACACTATATAATAATAATTGATTGTAATAAATGAAATGTTGGATTTCGTGGTTTGTTTAGTACGCCGAGAAAAAGAGTATTGCAAACGCGGCAATAAATTACAGCAAGTTCAGGATTTATTTGCTCTATTAAGTTATACACAAGATTTTCGAAGAGCATTAATAATAATTACGTCGTAGTCTGCAATATAGTACTGCAAATGTAACCGGAATTTATGGTATGTAGGCTTACACTCAAAGAATATCCTAAACTTGGTATAATATATTGCCAAATGTACGATTCTTTTCTTTCAGTGTAATTCAGCCCTCCATTACTGCTCTGCTCACTGCCACTATAGTATAACCGTTAAACGCTTATAATATTAATAACAACAGGTATACCTCAAACACTTGAATAAAAGCAAATTTGATATTTGCATTATATATGTTTAGTTACAATTTGAATAGTCTGATTTTGTTACGACCAATACAACACAAATGTCAGGTCCGATCCGATCTAATCAGATTCCAATTCCAGTAAAAACGGTATATAAATTCAAATAGACGTGCTTTCCAGTTTCGTTTTAAACGCGCAATTATCTCGGGTTTGGATCGTGCAAAAACCGCGGATCGATACCCCCGAAAATGGCTTTTGTGTCCCGCAACTACGATGCCTATCTCCCAAATCACTCGGCCAGATATTCCATTAACTCAATCTGGATATATTCAATTACTCTTGCGCTTAAAAATTCAGTTCGACAATTCCACGACTTTCACTGGTCCTCTCGTTTTTTTTCTCTTCCCCCCCCCTCCCTCTCCTCCCGACAATTTTATTATGATGTTGTTCGGTTAGCCGAAGGGAACCCCTTTCAAGTGACGGAAAAAAGACGAAAGAAAGGCGAAAAAACGCCGAACATTATTTTCCAAGATCGAGGCGGATTCCCATGACCCAGAATGCCGAAATTTCAAAAGAACCAAGAGTTTTACCCGTTGCGCGAGTAGAATAGACTTTCGTTTTTTATTCGTACCCTCCGATTTACACAAATCCGGTGAATATGCAGGATGCGGCTCTCCCCGCTCCCCCGCTCCCCCGCCCGCCCCTTCGTCATCTGCGCGGTGATCTTCCAGAATTACGAGAAATTTACCTGCGCCCCGTGATTTCGGCGCGGCTGTCTCCGTGTCAGGGGGTTAAACAGAGAATAATAATAATATATATATATATATATATAAAAAGAATCCATCGCTGCGGCGTCGAGTTTCACCCCAAAATAACGCTTTTTCACACACTTTTTACGCAGTTTCGTGTAAAGGGGGTCGCGAAGATTGTCGCGTTAAAAAATGCGAAGTGCGATTCAACGGAGTTTCTCATGGCAGCGCTTTAATCCATTTGCCGGCATTGTCTGCTGTGATTTATCATCGTTTTTACCCAAATTCCGTTTCGTGGAAAAATGTTGAGATTCAAAAATGCTGAAGGGAGGGGTCGGACGAGTGGATGGGGAGGGAGGGGAGGGAAGGAGCAAAATGAGCCAGGGAAGAAGAGATAAAGATGAAGTCTTAATGTTAAACGGCGTTGCGTGATATTTAGTTAAGGCGAAACTGTTTCGATTGAAAAATATTGCTAATCTCAAATCCCCCGGCTGGCGCGTCTAAAGAGGAATTAGGGGTGGTTTATTTTTTGCCTGCGAGCGTCTTCGTAGACGCGCCGAATAGGCGGGGGTTGATGAGTGAATGACAGGACAATGAACCCGGTCTGATGCACGCGAATGCTTTATGACGATTCAATACGCCGGCCAGCCGCATGGTTGCACTCTCAAGGCGGGGTTCGAGTTTCTTCTGGAAATCTTACGGAGGAAACGGGCAAGAAAATTATCGTCCGCTTTTCGGATTTCATTTGCTTAATGTTTGACGTAACAGTCGGTAGTGGAGAAATCCCATTCAAATGTCAAAGGTTACCTTCGATGTGCACTGAGAAGTATGTTGCTTTTATTGGAGCAGTAATTGCTTTGTCAAATGGTTTATGCTAAATTTACATGAAAATTAAGTGAATTGGGTGTTTTAATGAACATGACGAGAGAACGTGTTAATTTTTGCATTATTTCAAGTTAGCTATATTATGTTGGAATTGCGAAAATAATGCTCCAATAGCTTGAATTGGTTCATAAAAGATTAAATGTTGGATTTACAAGAGAATTTATTGAATGGTAACATAAAAAACTGTATTATCAATGAAGTCGTATTTTGTTTTTTTTTTCGTTAATTCATTTCGACCAATGTACATTATAAGATGTCAAATATAGTTTCACATTAATTAATAATGGTTTTTACTTTTATTTATATTCATAAATATAACTTGTTTTTCGTTCATTCATAATTTACTAATTCAATATAGTCACCATACTTTTGCAAACGCATCAATTTTCCTAATCTGATAATAAACGATGTTACTCCCACACGAAACATTTAACATATAATTTTTTTTGTAAACATTGCATTTCATAATGCAGACACAATAATATTTCAGTATTTGTTTTCATTTTGAAATGTTCAAGTACAAACAATATTATCAGTAATTGTAATTTTTTTTCCGAATGAAACTATTTTCTGTCGATGAGACAATTTATTAATTGTAACCAGAAAAGAGTGGACTTTGAAAATTCACATTGATTATAAAATCGAAATATTATTTATCTGTAGCTTTAACGGTGATTTTCAACTGTAATTCAGCGCCACTGAGGTGTTACGTAACTGCTAAAGTATTGGTTTTTCCATTTTTTCATACGAAATTCATCCCGCTAGAAATCGATCGCTCGTCTTTATCACGGCCCAGGTGTCGAGCATTCACGCGGAATGAGTAAATATTTTTATTTCGCGGCTAATCGGTGCTAACAAACAGGCAGTCATTCCCATCACATACCTGCGATAACTTAATCGCTATTTATACATATCGCCGCGGATTCATCTCCGAATACTTGACCGCTTGTGTATTTTGACTTGTCGCTTCAATTTAAAAATGTTAGTTTCTTTAAATGCCTTAACATAAGCAATGTATAAATTAATTTGTCATATATTAGAGTACACGCAGCTTTGCAGTTTTATATTTCATGTAAAAATTAAAATTCTTGTGTTATATGTAAAAAAGACAATAAATGTCGAGGTAAAGTGCAACATCTTTAAAGTGTAACAATCATAAAGTTAATTTGTAATATTTCTAAATAAAAAATTACTTCATATATTTAAAATTTTACCATCATTGATAGTAAAAATATATTCTTAAAAAAGACAGTAATTTATAATATTCCTTTTCTCTCAGTGAAACTACGTTAAAAAAATTAATCGTCACGAACAACACTTGGCAAATGTTTGATTTCACCAAAATATTGCCAGTTGGAACGGAGTTTTTACAGAAATTTAAATGATCCCGGCAATCAATCTGATGGAATGAGGTGTGTGTGACTTTCGAGTCCCGATGGGGCGGATTCACAATGAAAAGTAACCCCGGCCCAGCTGTCCCGATTCATTACGAAAGCGTCGTCGTAATGGTCGCGAGTTGAGAGCAGCTCAAACAAAGGAAAAGCGTACGTGTTTACGAATCGGACTCGACGTCGGCGAGGATAAGCGATCAAATTGAATTTTGAATTAAAACGACGGAAAAGAAGAAGAAGAAGAAGAGGTACGACAAAAAATGAAAAATGTTGCAAAGTATAAAGCCGGTCGACGTGAGTTATCGACGTTCGCCTAAATGCGCGCGGACACGCAACGTAATTCAATGTCACGAAACGCACGCGATTGCGATGTGACATAATATTTGCGGCGCTTTAACAACGGATATTCATTTAACGCAATGAAAAACAAGCAGCGGAGTCCGGGCGCAGATCGCCGCTTGATATCCGACGTCGAGTCGCGAGCGATTCGCAATCACGCTTGCTCGTTGGTTCGGTGCAAATGACGTCTTATTATCGTCAACCGGCTCGTAATTAACGTGATTGTCAATGGATGTTTCAGATGCCTCGTGTAATGTACGACGAGAAGAACTGAGTGATGAAAGAACGTGCAATTTGTGGGCAAGAATGTTTCAGCCTTTTGAAATGTAATGAAAAGTTACGACGATTTAATTTCAGTTGGACTGGTTGAAGATGAACAGTTGATATCTTTTTTTTTTCGTATTCGAAAAAAAATGTGATTGTAAAAGCTACCATCAATTTCGGGTCGTTTGGACGCGTCATGACCAGTCAATAAAATATCGGTATCTCTTTTATTATGTATATGACTCTTTTTGTTCCGTCAACGTGGAGGAAATGAAGATTATACACTCAACTCTGGGTATAGAGAGCGATCGGGAGATTAAAATGCTATTGTTCATTAGAAACCAATGTTCTCTATCAGTGAGAATGTTGTTCTTCTCCCTCTTTCTCCTCGTTTGTCAATAAATATTATTGATATAATGAGTAAAATCCAGTTATATATATATATATATATATATATACTTCTATTACGTTTAAAAAGAATAAATTGTTCCCTTTAAGTAGAAAATTTTTATATTAGTATTTCTTTCGATGTACAACTTCTTTATACGTACACTGAGAAAAATATGATAGAGTAAAGTACGATTTGTGTTAGTAAAGCGAATGCATAAGGCATTGCTCGTGTTTTGTTTCAACATTGTGAAGCCTTTTTACCAAAAGTGATAGGACTTTTTGCGTTG
>JABFPN010003826.1:0-16813 GCA_022817305.1 Leptoteleia sp. ZL-2020
TTATTTCAACCAATCAGTTTCTTCACCGGAACAGAAAATGTGTGAATGTTTCCGGTCCCGAAAACAGCAAATGTGTGGAAGACGACTGTATAGGGAATATCAATATACTCCTCTTTCACATTCACACTAGTTTGACAAAGGTCAATGTTGTTTTTTGAAGCTATGCCACCAATGACCAAAGTCGTGGTAAATTGCGCAACATTTCTTTCCAATATTTCTTTAAAATACTATATAATGTTTTAAAAAATAGTATAAATACACACATATCTTTAAGTTATTATAAAATATAGCTACTGCTAATCAATTTCTCTCAGTGTACATAACAATATACGAGAATATAGTAGAATTTTTTTTCTCAGTAAACCATTTGCATGTCACGTTCATTCGAATTTATTCTTTGCTTTTATTTTCCAAATAATGAAATCTGTGCTTTTGATACATTCAAATATATAAGTAAATAAAATAAAAAAATAAGCTTTAAAGCCGTATACGTCCCACTTATTCATAAATGTGCGTTTGGCAAAATGAGCATACACTTATTAAAACATTTTAATAAAATAGAAAAAATCAAAATTGGCAACTTATTATACCGTTCTAATTAATTATATTTTTAATGAACGAATTTAAAAATTTTAAAAAATTCCAGATGACTATATATATATACATTCACTATAAAAGTGCAATGACAGCATTAACGTTTCACTAAATAACATCAAGTTATATATCCAATGAAAATACATATCGTGTCTATAAATTAAATAAAATTTTTTTAAATAACAAAAATTAAAATATTTTATAAAATGTTAATTAAAATATTGTATTAAATAATAATATATGAGAATATCATACCGCATCTTGAAACAATTTATCCATTTGTCTTCCCATCGTCATATTTTCCTTTGATTGTAATAATATGTAAATCTTTTTAACATCATTGCAGTCCTTTAACAATTTTTCCAACAAACATTTACCCAAAAATCCCGTTACACCAGAAGCAAGAATTGTTTTGTTTGTAAAAAATTTTCGTATTTCACTTTCCCCTAGTTTAGGAGGAATCGCTTCTGTATCGTCGTTCATATTTTTATATATAATATCTACAATATCCATGTTTGTCATTGTTAAATGTAATTAATTGTACAAGTTTGATAAGGACTAGTCGTGCTCAAAGCTGTTACAGTACAAGTAAGCCGAAGAAAAGTTTAATTTTAAAAAGCAGTGTTCATTAAAATCGTGACTTTTGAACTCTGTGCATATGATTAAGGGTTTCCGAAACCTACATTTTGCTGACACATTCATTTACGTAACGCATAACAATTTTTAAAATAAAACTGAAGTTCAAAGTATTTGACATTTATTTTTATTTGTGAACATTCAGATATATTAAATTTTGAGTAGGTACGAGATAATAAATAAAGCAAAACAAATTTTTCGTGAAAATTTCATTAATATTATATTTGTTTACGTGATGCAAATTTGATTAAGTTTGCAATGTAAAATGCACCTAAGGTATATAAGTAATTTGACTTTATTTACAAATAATAATATTTATTGACTTTAAATTAACAAAAAATAATTTTGTTTCTCTTTGTATAATTCAAATGATAAATTTAGTTTAATTTAAAGTATATTAGTAAAAGTAAAATTTAAATTTTTTAAAAATTTAATGTTAACTCTTGATTCAACTGTTTTAATAAAAATTACTTCACATAATAAATATGATACAATTTAGTCTTAACTTATCAAGTTGTAAAAGTATACCATTTAATTTGCCACGTCATTTTGCTTCATTTCACTTTGAATGTATGACGTTTTATACATTCTTACCTGCTAAATAATATAACAACACAAGTTTCAATGAATTGCACATATGAATTTTATTTTAAAATTACTGTTCTTTCTGTATATTTTTATAATATTCGTGCAATTTTGAAACATTTAAATGGTATGGGAAATAAATGAAAATTTCACAGATTTTATAATTGTATATTACGTATTTATTATTTAAATATACAATATAGTATGTAAATAATTTATTGTCTATATATATATGTATATATATATATATATTTTTTTTGTGTATATAATATATGTATAAAGCATATATGTTATTTTAATTTGTTCACTTTTAATAAGAAATATATTATGTAAAATACTTATTCCCGTATTTGCTTCATCTGCTAAATTCCGGTAATGGTTTCACTAAACTTTCTGTATACGCTTTGTGGACAGCTTCGCACACAAATCTATATTGACTCTGAAAATTGTAATTTGTCCATTTAGCTTGTTTTATATAAATCTTGAGTTTATGATTTTACACAATAATCCATAAAAATGGATTGCTCACGTATATATACTTACAGCATTTTGTATCATCATTGCCCTTTGATCCCGCATAGATCGCACAATATCTAAGGGGTACACAGGTTGATTTGCTTCAATAAGACACAAAGCAGTTTCCATCAAAACAAGTACACCCGTTCTTCCTATCCCTGCTGAACAATGGACGATTGCAGGTTCTACAATACCTCGACGTGCAGAACGCACATATTCCGTGAAAGCAACAAACTGACGCCAATCATTAGGTACGCCATGATCTGGCCAACCACAGTATTGCATATGGGTAATATCACGTTCTTCCCCTGTCTGATAAGACAATGCATTTATTAAATACTAATAAATACTAAAAAGTTGTTAACTAAGTTTGTAAAATCAGCTTTTGACATTGATGACAACCGCACATATCCGACTAATTTCTATTCAAATTTTTAAACACTTGTGCTGACTTAAGAAGATTTAGATTAATGTAAAATTATAATTTTAACAAACATTAGTATAAAATATAATACTTACACTTATGTTTCGTAAAACGAATTCGCGGAAGACAAAAGTATCTTCTGTTCTTTCTGTAGTGGAAGAAAGTGTTAAATTTCTTAAATTGAGTGTTTCATTTAACGCTGGCCAATATTGAATACATTTAGTTCGACCTCGTTCCACGAGTGTCGTTAACATTACAACCAGCGTACTGCCAGCTTCAAGAACCATTTGCCAGAAGTCTGATACAGTAGAGGATAGAGGACCCTGTGTTGCAATATATCGGTTGATAATACCTGAACCAGGTATTTCCATATTTACATAATTGGCATTGATATAGTCGCCATTTTGTGAATCCATCAAAATCACTCTTGTAATATCATCTAAAACGTTTTATACCAATATATAACCATAATTATTCTACATTAATATTTTGGAATAACAAAGAAAATGTGCACTTAGAGGAGTTGTCATGAGCATTTTGGCAAATATGTTTGGCAAAATTTAATTAAATTCATGAAGTATATCTGAAGAATTTATTCAGTATCTTGTAATAAACTCATTGAGAATAATGAGATTTTGTACAATAATCCCATTAATATAAAATGTTCCATAAAAATTTATATAACTTATTAAAAATCGTATGGACAAAATATATGCGTGTATTGGTTTCCCTGGCAAGGATCCAGTTAATTGTCGTGATTCGACGAAAGTTTGCTGGGGAAACAATTACATGCGTCAATTCAGTCCATATAATTTTGACTAGAATATTGATACATCCAAAAAAAACTTGTACTTACAAGGTGAAATATCTTTGTATCTGTTTTTGTTCTGATTTTCAGGTTTTTTTGATTCTAAAGAAGTTAGTTCAAGATTTTTTTTATATAACTGTTCATATTGAGAAATTAATGCACCACTTGCTAAACCATCAGCAAGTAGTAACATAGATTGAGCTAAAGCATCAGAACCTACTGTCGTATGAGGTACATCCGGTACATATCTGTAATATTAAAAATATGTTTACATTATTTAATTTCTTAACATACAATTATACAAAGTATAAGAGATACATAAGTAAAACCTAATAAATTATTTATTTAGTAAAATAGATCGTTAGTAAAATAATTAAATAAAATTTTATTTGAAAAGAAAACTTAAATTTTAAATACATTTAATTTCATTAATAAATTCAGTCCTATTATGACCTAATAACAAAGAAATCAAAATAGAACGTCCAATTGTTTTGCTATCAATGAATAAATTGTTTTGTTTTTACAATCAGAACTAATTAGAGGGCAAGTTAGATAACAAGCTGTGGTATTATAAAAAGGCTAAGCCATTAATTTTTAATCAGTTTGTTCTCGGAATCGCGTTAAGAAAGTTCAAAAACGTTACGGAATTGTGTTCTCTAATATCAAAGAATATTTCTGAATCTAGAAATATTCGCAGTATACTTGTAGTAAGTAATTTTTTTTATATTTAATAAATTTACTACAAATATAGTATTTTGAAATATTCTTTGCTATTGGGGACTGTAGTATCACGATGGGGTTATTCCAGAAATAAGTAAGTAGCAACAAAACGTCCGCAGGACACATTTTAATAATCTAGTTTCTTACAATAAAAATCTATTAAAATCATCTTAAAATAAAAAAAGAATCAAATAAAGATTTTGTACAACCAGAAAGTTGCAGGCATTGCACTTAATATAGCATCTGATATAATAAATACATAGATATTATCAGTTTAATCATATAACATATATTAATAATAATAATGCTCATATAACGTAAAAATCTGAAAATACAAACATAATAATAATAATGTAAGACACAAATATAAACAATAAATTACCTATAAGGTGGTTCTTCTTCAGATGACTTATCTGTACCAGTGAGTGCAGTATACAAAGCATTTGGTCTTATAGTTAAAGTAAGTTCTCCAGTTCCAGAATCTCGTGATTGACGTATTAGGTTTACAATATCTTCATGCATCATGTTACCCGCATCGATGCCATTAATACAAACAACCTATAATAAATAAACACGAATATACCAAAAACTGTTGGCACAATAAATTTTTACTTAGAAAATATTTTTTATCGAAGTATCTTTTATAATAAGTTATTTTGAAACATGTAGTATAATACTTCTATCCAAATGCTTTAATGTTTCCAACAAGGTAGTAAGATTAAAATAATGTAATTCCTTCGGAGCCACTTATTATTGCCTCTTATTACCAAACCGATGCCTATTTTATGGTGACAAACGTATTTAATGCAAAAAATGTCTTATTCCAAATTAAAAATAACATAAAACTTTCAATGTTTTTAATAAGAAACTCATTTAAAAAACAGTAATCGTTACAAATAAATTATAGTTGCATACACACAAAGATAAGTAATATTAAAAAATTCATGCAAATTTAAAAATTTATTTATATAAAACAATAAAATTCTAAATATTATACTTGATCTCCTTCGTTTAACTTTGGATAACAACGATCAGCAGGTGTATTTGGTGCCACTCGTGAAACTAAAATTGGCATATCAAGGTCTATGCCTCCTTTAACATTGAACCCGAACCGTCCTTGTTCGTCAGGTGTCAGCTTTATAGTTACTAGTTCATCATATGATACCTATTTAAAAAGTAACATATGGATAAGAAGAGAATAAAAAAAGGAAAAATATGAAAATGTAAAAATACATAAAAAATATTTAATATCAAGGTACAAGAAAAAAATTTTTGTTTAAATAGGACACATATTTGCAATTAAATGCAAGAGCATTGGATAAAAAAGAGAAAAATAAGAAAAAGAAAATTTTTTACGTGTGGAGCTGATGAAGTTGTTGAATCATGTAAATCTTGAATATCACAAATACTCCTTTCATTCGCTGTATCATCATCAGCATAACTTAAAACATGAGCGGCTAATGCTGGAGAAAATGCACCAAGATGGGTAGTTTCATCTCTAAGTGGTAAAAAACCACCTTCACTGTAAAAATATAATTACAAAGAAATATAACAAAAGTTTTATTCACAATACAAAAACAACATTACAATAAAAGAAACAAATATAAGTTTTTAACTGTTTTGCAAAATATATACATATTCACGTACGCAGTATGATTTATGTAATTTCATAAATAATTCATAATTTCAAAGAAAAACATAAATAAGTTGAATATTAAAAATTCTATACTTATTCAAATGTTTACTTACTCATCTGTTTGATTTCTTTCACCCCAAGCTCGTCTAGGTTCACGAGCACCAAGAGATTGTACCTTGTTTTCATAAAGTCTTGATGGTCGGGCAGAGCTATGCAAAGATATGCTTTTTTCTTCTATAATTGGTACTGTTGCAATTCCATCAATTAATCTTTTACTGGGTGATCTAAGTAAATAAAAAAATGTATAATTATATTCAAAATTTGAACATGACAAGAAATAGTAACATAATGTATAATTATGGCAACTATTATGATTTTATTATTGTTTAATTTCTTGCCTAACGAAAGTTCGTTCCACCCTACTACGATGTTTTCCATCTTCAACTGTTTGATATTCTGTTCTTCCAGAATATGTAAATCGACTACTTAATGTAAGTGGGAAGCGCCGTGGTCTGACTTTTGGGCTGTGCAGTCTAAAGAATGTGTGATGTTCTACACACGCTTTCCATAAATTTTTTGAGCTACGATAAGACTGCATGTTGAAACCCAATAGAGTATCATAATTTTCGGACTGAAAAGAAATTTAAACTTTACTTAGACAACAAATTCTAATATAACTGTAAAATATTTATAAAAATACGTATGAAATATGAAAAAAAAATTCATATGTACATATTTTTATTGATTTTTTATATGTACAAAAATAATAACTTACCAATTCTCTTCTCAGTTGAATAAAAAATTGCTTTCTCTTAAAAGATATTTTGACAATTTTTGACCAAGAAAATACATTTATTCTAATATTATTTTGAAAGACGACTAGCCCAACTGACGTTACACCTAATTGTATTTCCTTACTTGTTGAATCCTAAAATGAAGATTACTACTAAACAAATGTATTGAAAAACTAAATATTGTCACACAAATTGTTTCATCCGTGAGTTTTCATTTCATCTCGCTTAAGAATATACGAATTTAGTTTGACAATAATATTGATAAAATCAATTACCCTTGCTCTATGCAATTCTACACCATACATATCCAAACGTTTCGCATGATCCAAAAAATTAAACTCCGCATCCGCTGGTAATTGTCCTCTGAAATTTTATAAACATAAACGTTTAATTAACAGCAACATTCAAGATATTTCCAGTTTTATTTTAAAATTAAATTCAACTACGAAAAATTTCAAACATACTTATGTAGCTTGTGTAATTCTGTTATTTTTTTCTCCATTTCATCCGTTTGGTCAGGTATTAATTTTAAACGAGAGAGGTAGCCAGGTCCATGTTCATCTGGGTTATAATCTCCTAACTCAGCTAAAAATATTCAATAATTTAATTTTTTTTCGTAACAAACATCATCCTATTTCTTTGTATATGAAAAGGAATACTCATTTTTCAAGCTGAGACAAAATAATATATTCGAATTCAAAACGGGAATAAGTATTTACTTTTATTTAGTTTACTTACATTGAACAATGTAGCTGGCAATAAGGCATGCTGTACTTGTAGGTACTTGTAATTTCCCCTGAAATATATCTTTCCTTATTTGTAAACAAAATTGATATCTTGTATATTCTTCCTGTAATTTACTTGGATCAGAAACATAAAATTTCACTCGAAAAAAATAATGGCCTCCTGTAAATAATACATGCATATTAAAAATACATATGATAAATTGTTATAATTCTAATTACAAATATGTTTTTATTTATATTTTATTTAGTTTCGGTTATATTTTGGTTTGTGTTAAACTAACACAATATTAATTAATATTTAATGCGCTAAGTACCTTTATTCCTTGTCTGCTTTTTAATAGGTTTTGCTGGATCAAGCCATCTCTACAAAGAAATATAATATTAGTTATAGATAATACACAAGCTTTAATAAAATGGAATAAAATAAGAAGTATTTAACACTGAATACACTAAATAATCAGTAAATGTTTTATCTATATAAGAATTTTATTATAAAAATATATATCAATCAAATTACTTGGTCCCTCAAATATTAGACAATTTTAAACATAACTTACCATGGCTTCAGAAGTAAGACAAGATGAAGTTGTTCCATTTTCAATATATTGCAATCCAAAATAATCTTTCTCAATTAATTCTAGGTGTTGATATACCATGTCCAGTAATGCTTGACCCTTTGCCCTTTTCTGTTAAACATAATTATATGAATTGAATTACAAGATTTAATTAAAACGCTTACGTACGTAGAAAAATGAAACTTCAAAAATAATGGTCAGCATTAAAAATATAATTGAATATTAAAAACTAGTAGGTCAAGTAATTATTTTTAAAAAGTTAGATTAAGAAATAGGTGAAAATAGATTTAAACATTAGATTAAAAAGTAATTAAGAAGTGGTCTGACATCTTAGGAAAATATTAACATATAAAATATGTACATCTATTTGAAAAGTATGTTGTGTATCATCCAAAAATACAACAACTGCTGAAAGTGTTTTATGCTTCTGATCACGAGCTAGTTCTGCTCCTCGAACATGGTAGCTCCCACTAGAGCCACTCAAAGCACGCCGTGATACACTTTCAATCATTTCAAGTCAGGAATGTTAATATAACCACCTTATACGCAACAAGATGCTGCTCCTATAATAAAATAAAAATCTATTAATACATTTAATAAAAATCTTATAAGAATTATTTCAATCAAAAATAACACCAAGTATTAATAAAAGACAACTTTTTTACCAACCTCTGTTAATGAAATAAATTCATCTCCCATTTTCATTTCATGGTGTATATGAAACTGCTGTCTACACTTAGCCTAGATTATTTGCAATTTCCTGATAATAAAATAAATTGACAATAAATATTTAGATATATTTGTACTGTAAAATACAGAAGTAATTAATCAAAAATGTAATTTAATTCTAAATAAATGTTTAATTCTTCAAAGCCAGTAACGATCATAAAAGAAAATTCAGTTTCAAATAAGCACTAGTAGAAATTAATCTGACAGAATACAAGAAATATTAAGTAACTTATTTAAGTAAAAACAGAAATAATAAATGTTAGAGGGATTGACTGTGTACAGGGGCAAGCTAAAAACGCAATAGATTTCAAAACGACAAAATACCTTGAAAGATTTTAATATTCTCAGTACGTACCTAGTATATTCTGAAATATTTTATATTATTACGGCCCATAATAACTTCCACATAATAAGATATTTCAAATGTTATTGATATGTAAAAATGAAATAGTTAAAATTTAATCTGTATTATTTATGAAGCTTTCAATTTGTAAAATTCATTACTAACATTTCATAAATAATACAGTTGAATAAAGATGCACCTTGCTAATATGACTGAGAAATTATTTAAATTCAGTACTATAAACATACTTCCCATTTGGGATAAATTGAAAAAAAGTAAAATATGTACGAAGTATTTTTAAGAAAGCTGTCAAGTAGGTAGTAAAAATGAAGAGGTCTTAACTTTGACTGAAATGTATTTCAAAAAAGAACTGGAATAATTTTTATTTTTGTGATTTCAGCGCTATCTGGCGTGAATAAAAAATAAGTTTAAAAAAAATCTATGCATTTAGTGACATTGTTTAGAAATATAGAGTTTTCAAATTAAAAATGCCCATTACTCCACTTACAGGGGCAGAGTGGAAGTCAAGATATCTATCATTGGATGGCTTTTTTAAAAATATTTGACATATATTTGATTGCTTTGAAACTTTTCAAGCTCCTTGAATATTACTTTAATATTATGGAAACTAATGAAACTAACAAATCATTTGAATGTGCTTTTTGTTATAGATTTTAATAATTGTCTTAAGTTTTTTTAACTAAATGAATTGCTAAGCTAACTTTAATTACCTTTAATTAATTTAAAAACGTTTGTGCCAAAAATTATAAACAAGAAGTAGTTTTAAATTCTTTATTACTTAGGAGTTTATATGGTTTTATTTTTAAAAATACTAGTTACTTAGCAATTTGCACTTTTTTTTTCATTAATGAACAGTTATTTAGAAGCTTAGCATTGCCCTTCTAGTGTTATTAAATAAAAATAATTAAATTATAATTTAAAATATTATGTTACCTGAATTGAATAATTATGTTTGCTTTAATCTTTGCCGTTGGAACATCTTATCCTGTAAATAAGAATTTATTAAAACAAAATTATTATTACAGATCAAAATTCAATTGCTAACATAAAAATGAATCGCAAATGCTCCTCAAAATAATTGTGTAAACAATTCAACAACTCTATACACATGAATCTTTCAACGCAGTTGCAATTTCTGAATCTTTCAACAGTTCAGTGCATGTAGTACTAGCAATATAATTTAAGCTTTTACTTAATATGAGCGGTTATTTATAGCTTATGCAGGAATTATCGAGCAAATCAAGGTATATAATATTGTAGACAGTATTTGCATGTGCAAGGGAATGTCAGTATAGTAATAAAGAATCTGATTATTCGTTTCAAAATATTTCAAGGCATATGAAACTCACTGTCGTATTAGAATGATTGAAAATTAAAGATAAGAATATTTAAAATTCATTGGGACTGAGTGATAATGAACACATTGTAAATAATTGGAACAACAAAGGTAACCAAATATCTTTCCATCGGCGTCTATACTACGCTGCCGGGAATCTCAGACTATCTCTCTCTGTCTTTTCTACAGTGACTTGAAACCATTGAAATATATATATAATAATACTGGAATGACCACTTCCATGCCTTCTATCGGGACAAAAGCCTTTCGAGAGAGATAGTTAGTCTCGGGAGAATGTGTCTCATTCTTTCATGCAGGGACTTGCGCAGTAGAAACAACACAATTGGCGTATTCGGAAATGATACTCAGAAAATATTATTGATGTTTCATTTCTCTCTTTCAAATTATCATTAAATGAAAAAGAAAAGAGACAAATTCTCACAAAATATTATAATGTCATTTTCCGAATACGCCAATAGAATATAATAGAACATACGTGTTGCTATCTTCTTTTTTTATGTAAATCAAAAAAAGACGGATAGTTATCAGGCTACTCGGACTGTCGAATAAAAAACGATCCGTATAGAGTTTTAACCTGTAAAACGTTTAAAATGTCAATGTAGAGTCGAGTACTAAAATTTTGTGTTAAAGATTTATATGTGCATAAAAGTATATTTTTAATAAAATACAATGCAGTTTTTAACAAGAAATAAGAAAGTGTTTTCATTTATTCGCTTTAATAGAATTACTAATAACAGAAGTATATATTTAAAAAATAGACAAAGCGGTAATCGTTTGCTACAAAATACGATTGGAAACGAATTATATTCAGTTAAAAATATTAATATAAATAACCATTTGAAGTGGATCAATTCTTCTAGAAATTTATACTTTTGTCGATTATTTTCTTCAAAGAATCCTTTTAAAGATCCTTCAAGGTTTGTTTGCAAAAAATTGCAATTTTTATATATAATTCTTATAATGTTTTATGTTTATAAACTTTTTATATAATTTACAGGCTGAAAATATAATTTAAATCAACATTTTTTCATTGATAACTAATAATTTTTTTTTATTATATGTTGCAGCGAACATGATCAAGAAGCAGAGGAACCATCTGAATATTCTTCAAGTTTGCCTGCAACAGTTGTTGTGCCAGAAGTTTGGCCCCATGTTCCTGTCATAGCTATTAATCGAAATCCAGTTTTTCCCAGATTTATAAAACTTGTAGAATTGTCTGATCCAACTCTAGTTGATTTAATAAAAAGAAAAGTTAAGTTAAATCAACCTTACGTTGGTATATTTTTAAAAAAGGATGAAGAGTAAGTAAATATTAGAAAATTATAAATGAATAATATATAAAAATATATAATAATTAATATCTTTAGATTTTATTTACAATGTAAAAATTGTATAATTTATAAATGTGCATAATAAATGTTTATAAGATATCTATGATGTATAAGTAAGGTTTTAATAAGATATCTTTACGATAAAACATGCAATTATACATATGTTCATTAAAGATATGTATTATTAAGAAGATTATGTTCATTCTGAGTTGACCAATGAAAAACATTTCACCTTAACCAATGATAAAACCACCTTTATTTATAAACATCTTACAGACATCATTAATGTAAATATACATTTTGAAATATAAATATATCTATGATGATTATGATTTTACCATTTTAGAAATGAATCTGAAGTTGTAAATAGTGTGAATGATGTATATCCAATTGGTACTTTTGCTCAGATACATGAAATACAAGATTTAGGAGATAGATTGAGGTTGATTATAATGGCACACAGAAGAATAAAACTGATAGGACAAATTTTGGAAGATGTTCCAGTAAAACCTGGTAAATGCTTTTGATTTTCCTTGAAAATTTAAGGAATAAAGAACTTGTTCCTAAACATCTATTACACTTATTTGATATTAGTCTCCTTAGCCATTCAATACAGCAAAAGTCAATTGTATTTATATTTCTAAAGGTCATTAATATCATTGAATCTTTGTTCTAATTAACATGAATTTACAATCTACTACAATGAAATACACGTTTAAATAAAATTTTTGCAGAAGATACAGTTATTATCAAAAAAAGTCGCAAATCTTCATTTTTACGTAGAAAATTAATTCAAAATAATGAAAAAGAAAAAGTTGAAGAAGATACAAATAAAGATAATACTAAAATAGAAGATGAAGAAAAACTTTCTTCTGTCCCAGAGACAACATCGACAGCACAGAATTATCAAATGCCTATTTTGATGGTAGAAGTAGAAAATATCAGCCATGATAAATTTAGGCAAACAGAAGAAATTAAGGTGAGTGAAACAAAAATTTAATTACAAAAGTCAATTCTTAATTAAATATAAATCATAATAAATCCATATTTTTAGGCTTTGACTCAAGAATTAATTAAAACAATCCGAGATATCATTAGTATGAACCCTTTATATCGAGAGTCGTTACAACAAATGTTACATCAAGGTCAAAGGGTAGTGGATAATCCAGTTTACCTAAGTGACCTAGGAGCTGCTTTAACTAGTGCTGATCCTCATGAATTGCAACAAGTTTTAGAAGAAATGGATGTAAGTGAATTTCAGTATACTTTTTATTAAACCTTTGATTTATTCTTCAACTATTCAAGTTACTATTTTGAATTAAATAACGTTTAAAGAATACATAATTAAAATTATGAATGAAAAACAAATCATATACTTTAATATTATATAAATTTTATACTTAGATCTCAAAAAGGCTAAGATTATCCTTGGCTCTACTTAAAAAAGAATATGAGCTCAGTAAACTTCAGCAGAAAATTGGAAAAGAAGTTGAAGAAAAAGTTAAACAGCAACATAGAAAGTATATTCTTCATGAACAGCTTAAAGTAATCAAGAAAGAACTAGGGATTCAAAAAGATGATAGCGATGCAATTGAAGAAAAATATAGGAATAGAATAAGGAAAGCTGTTGTACCTAAGCCAATTATGGATGTGATTGAGGAAGAATTAAATAAATTAAGTTTCTTAGAAAGTCACAGTAGCGAATTTAAGTTAGTATAAAGACATTCAATTTAAAATAAATTTTAGAATTTAAAAATTAATTTTAAATTATATATCATAATTTAATGTATGTAATTAATTTGTTAGTGTCACAAAAAATTATTTGGATTGGTTAACAAGTATGCCCTGGGGAATAACCAGTTCTGAAAATTTAGACATTGAACAAGCAGCTAAAATTTTAGATAGTGATCATTATGGAATGGAGGACATAAAGAAGAGGATTTTAGGTAATGAACTAATCTTTTTATTTATTTATTATGTATTATGTATTTAAGTACTGTACTCCAGCTATTATTTTTCTGTATGTATTATTTTATAGAATTTATTGCTGTAAGTCAACTGAAAGGATCAACACAAGGAAAAATTCTTTGCTTTTATGGACCCCCTGGTGTTGGAAAGACATCCATTGCTAGATCAATATCACGAGCATTAAATCGCGAGTATTTTAGGTTTAGCGTTGGCGGTATGACGGATGTAGCAGAAATAAAAGGTCATAGAAGGACATACGTGGGGGCCATGCCTGGAAAAATTATACAATGTTTAAAAAAAACAAAAACTGAAAATCCTTTAGTCCTTATTGATGAAGTTGATAAAATTGGCAAGTATGTATTGATTTTTGTGAGATATTTTTTATATGATAAAAAATTATAAGACAAGTTAATGCTTGTTATTTTTAATATCCTAGAATAAATTTTGCGCATGTAATACGAATAATTCATAAAAATCCGTTGATATGCATAATTCATTTTCTCTTGACATTTATATTTGGCGCGAATGCGCGCGCATTTTATCTAATATCTGAAACTTCACAATGAGCTTTACTTTTTAAGAATGAAAAAAAATTACTGTTACTATAATTAATATTTTGCAATTAAATTTTTACTTTGATTAATTACTTAATAATTAAATAATTTTCTAACATCTACATTTCTAATATGAATTGTAATTAATTTAAATGTTTGTTTTCGTCATATAATATAACACACATACATACATAAGAATACATGTTATAAAATCATTTTATGTCTTTCAGAGGACATCAAGGAGATCCCGCTTCAGCTCTTTTAGAAATGCTTGATCCGGAACAAAATTCTAATTTCTTAGACCATTATCTGGATGTACCAGTTGACTTATCAAAAATACTGTTTATTTGTACTGCTAATGTAATTGATACAATTCCTGAACCTCTTCGCGATCGTATGGAAATGATTGAAATGTCAGGTTATGTCGCGGAAGAAAAGTTATCTATTGCTAAACAATATTTAGTCCCTCAAGCAATGAAAGAATCAGGCTTGACTGAAGCGTATGTAGCTGTACACGATAATGCTTTAAATCAATTAATTAAACTTTATTGTCGTGAATCTGGCGTGAGAAATTTGCAAAAACACATAGAAAAGATATATCGTAAAGTTGCTTTGCAAATTGTGAAAAAGGAGGTGGAAAATTTAAATATTGATGTCGACAATTTGGAAAAGTTTGTTGGTAAACCTACGTTTACGCATGACAAAATGTACGATATAACGCCGCCAGGAGTTATTATGGGTCTTGCTTGGACAGCAATGGGTGGTTCTACATTATTTATTGAAACCAGTTTACGAAAACCTGTGGATACAGGAAAGAAGTTTGAAGGAACATTGGAGTACACTGGTCATTTAGGCGATGTTATGAAGGAATCTATTAAAATCGCCTTGACTGTTGCTCGCAATTATTTGCACATTATTGAACCAGAAAATAACTTTTTACTTGATTCACATTTACACTTGCACGTTCCAGAAGGTGCTACTCCCAAAGATGGTCCCAGTGCTGGTATCACAATAGCAGCTGCTCTTATTTCTTTGGCGAAAAATAAACCTATCAGACAAAATTTAGCTATGACTGGCGAAGTCAGTCTTACGGGTAAAGTTCTTCCAGTTGGAGGCATTAAGGAAAAGACAATTGCCGTAAGTCTGGTTTTCATAACATTTCATAATTTTTAAAAGAAAATATATTAGGCTGTTATTTGGACTTAATTATTTTTATTAGACCTTAAAATTACTAAGTGTTTGCAAAGAATTGTTATCATTCAATAATTGTTTATGTAATATTCAAAATAGAAAAATACCAGTATATTAATAAGAAATATTGTAATGTATAAAAATATACAAATTTGTTATGTTTACTACATTTTAAAATACTTTCATATATTTAAAGGTAACTTTAAAAAAACATTACAAAAATTTAACGTTATATTTTATATCTTACAGGCGAAACGCGTTGGTGTGAAGTGTATAATTTTACCAGAAGAAAATAAAAAAGACTTCGAAGATTTACCTAAATATATAACAGATGGACTTGAAGTGCATTTTGTAAGTTCATTTAATGATGTGTATAAAATATGCTTTCCGGAAGCACAACTTGATGACTTTACAAGTCAAACGATAGAAAAATCTCCAAAAATGGAAAATTCGAGCAATGTGCGATCATTATGAAGTTTAATGTTAATAAATTGATTAATTTTGTAGTTTTTGTTATTATTGATATTATTTACACACATTATATTTTTATCCTTGTATCATAACTGTCATTATTCTTATCAGTGAAGAAAAAAAAACAGTATAATTACCTGCGTGATTACCTAAATTGTCAGTTTACTATCACTTGGAAGGTTCGGAAGCCTTCTCGTGTCGCGTTTTGCAATAGCAAAAATATTTTTAAGTATTTATTGCTATTGTGTCGCGTTTAGTGAAGTATAAAGTAGTGCCGTTGTAATATCATGTGAAGTGTAGTGCCATACTGAAGCAGTGAAGCAGTGAAGCAGTGAGGCCTGACGCAGTGAAGGTCCAGTCGGTGAGTGAATATTAAATATTTATATTATATTGTCATAAACAAATAGGAATAAAATTGCGTACTGATATTTTTTTCTTATATTTACGGAGAGAGCTTTACTTTATAAGAATGGATTCCTCCATTTTCAAAGTTACTTAGGGAATTTGAGATTACTGGCATAAATGTTGTGTACAATATGGGCACGCTTTCAAAGATTTTTTTGATAAATACAGTGGATGCTTACGGGAGCGCCTGATTCCGCGATTGATTCCGGAATCATGTGTTCTAAAACTCATGTAGTTTCATATTAATGAAGACGGATTTTTTTTATTCAACGATTTATCTGTTTTCAAACAATATTGTTGACCAAGTGGTGCGTTCTCCTGACTTAAAATAATAGATAAGTTGGTTTAAGTTACTAAACGTGAAATATTGGAAACATCAACTTATGTTTTAGAACACAAGATTCCGGAA
>JABFPN010003827.1:0-16811 GCA_022817305.1 Leptoteleia sp. ZL-2020
AAGTTTGGTTAAGATTTTTAACAAACTGTTCGATAATTCTTATTACATTTATTGCTTCGTCACTACTTTCTCATACAGTTTGATAAATTTTTTCGACATCTGAATAATTTTTCTACTAACTTTTTTCGCCGTGTATATCCCTAGTAAAAATGATATATAAATATATATATATATATATATTTATATATATTTCTCATATCTTTTCTCACAAATTCATATATAGACATATACAATTTATCCATTTCATATATAGCCATGTACAACCATATGTGATTGATATAGTGTAATAATTGATATCCATTCAAATCCCAGAAATGTCGAGGAAAGAATATATTTTAAACTCACGAATCGTTAACGCTCATTGGCGACAGTGAAGAACACGGGAGCGTACGCGGGCAGATTATGTAAAAGTAGTCAAACGTGCGCGCGGTTATAAATTATCGCGGGCGCGTTGAAACGAAAACGAAACGGAGCGCCGAGTGTCGCCGCGTTTAACGTTTTCGTGGCGCGCTTTTTCATTCGCCAATTCGTATTTTTACATCGACCCCGCGCGTTCTCCTTTTTTGTCGCCGCGCGTACAATCGCTGCGACCAAATTTTAGCATCCAAATAATACTTTCCAATTGATTGTTTCGTGCGTTTCCTCTGCGACGCCAGCACTTTCGCACGGTCGTTTTTCAGAATGCCATTGTTTTCACTGCCATTTGCTTCAACTTTTTTTTTTCCTTTTTTTTCAACGTTCTATTAATATATATGTATATATGTATATACATTTATAATCAAATTTCAGCTGTATCTGACTTTTATGGCCATATATAAATGAAGAAAAAACGTATATGTGTTAACATTTAATAGATATGTGATATATGATGTTATATTGATATATGACGTTAATAAATAATTGATATAATATTACAATATATATGAGGTTTTAATAATTCCCTTATAACGGGATCAATTATTACCATATATAAATCGTATATGGTCGTATATTTATATAGACTCAATCGTATATTTTTTTAATTTTTTTAATTTACTAAATGTAAAAAGAGGGACAAATGACATCTTCTTGTCTTAGTTAATACACAGTTTAAAAGAGGTTATAAGAAAAATGAACATTTTTATTATACTGTATCATAGTAACTTGTATAATACTGATAATCTCTTTCAAAATGTATTTTAAATATTGCAAGAATTGTAATTTGTCCCCATTTTTACATTTAATATAATAATTTTTATCCCAACTTTTTTCTCAGTGTATTTCATATATAACTATTTTGTTACATACGAAACAAGTCGTTTCCTTGTTCCTCCCTGTCGCGAATTAGCGTTAATGATCCGTGAGTTTAAAATATACTTCTTTTCCTCGACCTTTCTGGGCTTTGATTCGGCCAACAATCGTATCGACGATTTCGTGGGCAAGGGAGAGAACCCTCCCTCGCTCGTTCCCTCTCTTTTTTATTTTTTTTCCCCCTTCCTTTTTTTCAGGGCCCGACCAATGCGATAAATTCACGAGCGGAGCAACAATCCATAAATCACTGGCCATTTTTGTTGGAACTTCTGACAAGGCAATTGGGAATCGCGTGGTAAACGACGACACTAAAACGACAAATGAGGGAAACTTTACTAGAAAGAGATGTGGCTTTGCGGAATTTCGCCCAAACCGTAAGGGGAACAAGGATAAATTGCAGATATTGTGCCCATGGATATCGGAATTATGAACAATGGCGTATAAATAAAACATTATGTAATTTAAGCGACGGGTTATTTCAAACGAACGAATCGCTTTGCTTTAAACAGTCGTGGGATCGATTTCATCGGTTATTTAATATATGTCAAAGCAGAAACCCGATGATAATTAGATCGTACAACTTTCCATTTCTTTCTGGCTTATTTATTAGGTATAAATTGCTACACTGAGAAAAATATAACAGAAAAGATTACTGTTTTCAACTGTATTTGAGCCACATGTCCGTCTTTTGATAAAAATTACCGTTTTTTAACAGGAAAAATTTCGGTTTTATCTATAAATATGACACTTAAAACTAGTGTATTTGCTTTTAAAGAACAGTAATTTTTATTAAAAGACGGACATGTGGCTCAAATACAGTTAAAAACAGTAATTTTTTCTGTTATATTTTTCTCAGTGTATATATATATATATATACAACTCAATTACTTTTTAAAACAGCAAAATTTTCATATAAATTTCTCTCAGTGTATATTGATTACCATCTATGAATTAAGAAAAAACATATATGTCTACATATACAATTATTATAACATTAGAACATATATGTTTCATACTTTCTATATATAATAGGTATAACATATACCCTCAACTAAAATGAATATTGCATGCCCCAACATGTAATTCAAATTTGGCGCCGGTGCGTGCGCAATTAGCGTCGTATCTGCAACTTCACGGCGTACTGAGTTTTCACCATCACCTTAATTCCGCATCATTCTTATCAAACTTATACTTTTCAACGTCGTTAATGTACTTTTTTGTTTGTTTTAAACCCGTCACGATCAATCCTTTAACATCGCTATATACAATTTTTGCGTGTTCCAAATGATTTGAATAAATGTTCCGCTCGACGAAATTCACCGGAGCCCCCTAATGAATCGATCGTATTAATTAAAAATGAACGTTAGAAAATTCACGAATGAAAGTAACTGGAATAGCTGAAGCGATACAAATGGACTGCACGCAAAATAATGGTTTAGACATAGTAGATAAACTTATATGGTTACGAACTTCTGGTCAAATAAACGCGGAAATTCTGTCTGGATTGACAAAATCATTTACTCAAAACAACTATACAAATTTGACTGAGCGTAAATTTGCGTATAACCGACTAGCATGTTTTCTTAAGAAAGATATCCGTACACGGAGAAAAAAGAATATTAAAAATTAGAAACCAAGGGGTTTCAAATTTTAATAAACTGAATTCTAATTTTTGACAAACTGTTTATTACATTTTTTGTCCATCAGGTGTCAATATTCAGTGTCTCTAACCTATGCCGTTCATAAGACAGAATGTCATATTGTACATACATACATGTGTATTGCTAAATCAACCAAACATTTTATTCTAATTAAACACTATTGGCAGGACTAAATTCTTTTTGCTGATTTGACCATAGTGTTTACTTGTAATTATACTAACTAAATTTTCTAGCTGCAGTGACCAAATTTTTACTTGTAATAGCCGAAAATTATTTTCCGTGTGGCTGGAATTATCAGTTATATCATTTCGGTTGGAGAATCCGCGGTGCATATCGTTCTAAACTTAATGATCGCGCGGTTGCGATCTAAGTAACAAATTGTCGAATGTTCAAACGGCGGCGTATAATCCGGGCGAGAGAAGTGCCGGGGCCTCGTTGAAATCCGCGTATAATCTATTCAATCGTAACGTTAGACCAGGTATACCTCGCGCGTACGTCTGTAACGCGTATGCTTTTGTCGGAACGGGAATATATAAATTAAAAGAGGGGTAGAGGATAGACGCGTGTTAGGAAACCATTCGTTATGCCACAGACACGGCAAAGCGGAAAGGGCAACGGAAGAGGAAGCGCCAGAGGACAAAGGAAAAGTTGAGCAGAATTCAAAAGAACGATTCTGAGTAACGCGCTCGACTTGTACTTTGAATATCGCATTCTACACGAAAATATTTTAATGATGCCAAAAAGCTTTGTCCGCGTCTTTGTTTCTGCAATTGGTGCTTAATTTTTTCGTCCTCGCTCCTGCTTTATACGCGCCAGTTAAAAAAAAAAAAAAGGAGAGAGAAAAAGTTTTTTACCTTTGAAATTAAGATGGCAATGAGAGAGCGTTGACATCAATATCATTTTGCCTTCGTTATCATAATTTAATATAACTTTGTAACATAGTGAGTAAAAACGATACATATATGATTCATATGTATTTAAATAATTCCATATGTGGTTCATACATACATATTATATTCATAGATATAGGGTTGGTAATATATGGTTAACAATTTTATGAAAGAATATATGTGTTTTAACAATTTCATATATAGACATATATCTTTAAACAATTTCATATATGGACATATATGCTTTTTCTTAACTCATATGTAACCATATACGACCATATTTAAATATAAAAAAGTTATTGAAAGCATATATAGCTAGAATATTATTAAGAAAAAACAAATACGTCCATATACGAATTTCTTATTTTCTTATATGACCATATATGAACCATATAAATTTCATTTTTACTAGCATTACCTGTTATTGCGTTAAAATATTTGTGACGAAACAAAATGTTCCATCGACAGATTTTAATATCAAACACTAAGCATTAATAATAATAACAATTTGAAATTATTGTTAATGCCCGGTGATGAATGTTTTCGTCCTTCGTTAAACATGTCACAAGGTCTATGTCAGCAGAATGCCAAGTTCAGCGCGCATTCCTCGAAATGTTTCGCGGCAATCAAAATGAGTGAATGACTTGCAATGGCTCGCGTATGCCAGAAATACTTTGCAGTTTGCGATAAAAGTATTTTCAATGTTCGAAGCTTCTCAGTGTCTGCACCGAGTCGTCTCGGTAGACAGAGAACTCGCGGTGGAATGACTCGGTGTTTATTTCGCAACGTGCTCTAGACACATAGTCAGACAGTCTGTACTATTAATAACGAGCACCGTCAGTGAAAGTGAGAATCGGCAAATGTAGACAAGGAGAGGGCACAGCAGAAGACGAACAATGAAATTTTATTTAAGATGAATGAAATACATGTTGGCTATATATAACCGACTGTGGCGCGGCTTATTTCAGTATTTTATCATACTATTTATATTGATATTATACGTGCAAATAATGTCGCTTAATTAATTTCGTTTGTTTTAATTGTAAATTCAATTTCAAGGGTGACAACTTTTAAGTGAAACAATTTAAATGTAAAATTGAAGTAACAAATTTTATTATACTGAGAAAAAGGTGAAATAATTATAAGTTATTAATTTATTATTAAACTATAAAAAAAAAAAAAAAAAATTGAAAACTAATTATATGTGATTGTAAAAATAAATTTGTAACATTTTTGTGCAAAAACTAACCTTGGTCAATTATCCATTATAAAATATCTAATATCTATTAATTATGTAATTAAATCATATAATCTTTCTAGATAATCATATTATCTAGAAAGTAATTGTGTTTTGTTTTACATTGTTTTAATAATAAGAGTAATTCTTTCATTTATTAGAATTTCGTTTTGAAAATCTCTTCCAACGAATAATTCAATTGCTTTTTAAGAATAAATTAGTTTGGCAATAAGCACGATAACTGCAAAGAAGTAAGTTTCTTTTTTTATTTATTTTAAAACACTTCAGAAATAGCTTTTTTATATTGCACGAATGGTAATATATCAGACGAATTCTCAAATTACAGTAGACAAGGATCAAGAAATAAGTACAGTCTAACAATTCCCTGTCAACTGATGCATCTGAAGAAGCTGGCACTAAACCAAATCGGCTGCCTTTTTCTCAGTATTTTCTTATATCCTCCTTTTTCCTTTCACATTGCCTTCTATCATTGTCCGTCGTCAACTCACTTTCGTCTGTGAGACTCGTTTCTTCGATGACGCGGCAGACGACGCAGACACAGAGGAGAAACTTTTTCGACATAAGCAAAACCGGAAGTTTTGAGGAAAGAGAGGCCAGTTAATACGATAAGGATGGAGGGAAGTGTTGCAACTTAATAAAGTTAATCTATCCGTTAAATTGTTGGCTCGTGCCATTTTCAAGGATAAGAAAGGCTTCCATATTATTCTGAGCTGATTAACGTTCGACAAACAAACCAGTATAAATTGAATTTATATAAATTAACTTAATCCCTGACCATTGGCTGAAAATTTACCTCAATAATAATATAGAAAGTAAATAATATTAAGAAATTATTTTAATTAACTTAGATCTGTTGAATTAATATGTAAAAAAGTGTGGTATTTTTTTTAAAAAGATTGATTCATTACTATAGTATAAATGAAACATATATAGTTCATTTATGTGTCAAGAGTTACATATAAGAATATAAAATTTCATATATGGATATACATACACCATATATCAACCATGTATGTTTGTATTTTCTTATATGAAATTGTTAAAACATATATAGACCATATATCTTTAATCTTTACTAAGTTAAAATAAAATATAATTATTAATATTTGTTAACACATTTAATGAAATATTTTTTGTATATAAAAATCCAAACATAAAAAAAATTGCAGGTATTTAGATTTATATTAGATTATATTAAGAAATGTCTTTTCTTTATGCGAATAATACCAAGAAAATTTACAACTACAAAGTTTCTGAAATACATCAGTCACGAAGTTCAATGAAAATTCGCGAAAATGGGTAGACAAAGTGCACTTCCGTAATTGAACCTGAATCGTTACAGTTGAATGCGTGAAACATACATTGGCGCCGATTAATTGAGAATGCGTTGATAATATATGTTGCATGTTGCTTAATGCAACTTACCATAGTCTTAAACACGAGCAAATGAATTTAAATTTGGACTTTGGGAACGTGTATACGTATATTCTGTTGTATAAGAAAATAAATTTGAATTAAATGGCTTAAACTGAAGACTTTCTTACACCAACAATTGCAATTATGATTAAAATTGTAAAATATAAATATTTATGCAATCAGTGTAAGGAAATTCTGTTAAAATGATAAAGTATTTGTATTTCCCTTAAAATGAAACATTTCACCTTAAATCTTTTTTATCATTTTCTATAAAAATCTATGTATATCCAATATAACTAATTTCTTAAATGTTAATGCAGTCTTAATGCAGGAAGGGAACACTATAAATCAAAACTGAGTCAATTTAATGTCTAATATTGACAAAGTTTTGGCACAGTACGTGCAACGATTAACAAATAGAATTACTAATCAAGGATTAGGATTCAACTTAGTACTATACCATAGCTATGCAAATTATTTTTTGTAATTACATTCGTAAGGTTCCGTTCCACAATTGTACACTTTAAAGCAAAAATAGTAATTTTAAACAAACACTTTTTATCAGAATAGGAAAAAAATAATTATTAGCTTCTATGTTACAATCTATACACTGAGAAAAAAATTGGGATAAAAATTATTATACTAAATGTAAAAAGAGGGACAAATGACATCTTCTTGTCTTAGTTAATACACAGTTTAAAAAAGGTTATAAGAAAAATGAACATTTTTATTATACTGTACCATAACAACTTGTACAATACTGATAATCTCTTTTAAAATGTATTTTAAATATCACAAGAATTGTAATTTGTCCCCATTTTTACATTTAGTATAATAATTTTTATCCCAACTTTTTTCTCAGTGTATATATCGAGTTGAAATTCGTAATACCACGTATTAGAGGGGGGAATGGGAGGGGGGGGGATTCGATTAAATTGGGAAAATTTTCTTAAAAGATGAGAACGGTTTTGCGCACTGAAATATGGTGTTATAACAGAAGTGTACATTATGGATTAACGAAGATAAGAAAAGTGGTTCCATATGTTACTCATAACGAAGAACCCAGTAGTAGATTGTCGAGGGTGGTATGCGAGCGTATAAATTTACACGAGGAAGCGCACCGGCGAGAATTTAGAGGGTGTACACTTTTCCTCATGTGCTTCTGTGACGTCGATCTTCGCTAGAAATCGTGAATATGAAAGAATATAAATTATACTCCGCGGAACGAATAGCTGAAAAGATTTTACGGGTTTCGCTGACTTGCCCTCGGAAAGGAAGGGCTTTTAATATTACGCCGCGATATTAAAATCTCTTTCCATCCAAATAAATTAAAAAAAAGAAGAAAAAAAGAAAAATTCGTTTTCCCTTTCAAGAGTCATCTACTTAGGGGCACACCATTGTCCACCAAAAATGCAACTTATGCATATAAGCGGTATACATGAGGCATATGTGCGACATATATGGGGTATATATGGGACATATATAAATTTTTAACTCGAATTTTTGAAAAATAGACTACTGGTTTGAATTTTCTATTCTTTCTGACAAAAAGGTATTAGAAGTTATATATGTTTTCTTATGTGTAAAATATTGAGACCAAATTTAATGTCATAAAGATTTATCTGAATAAAAAAAGAAAAGGTTTATTAGTTTAGAAATTAGATAGAGAGGGTTAGAACTTTAAGGGTCTAAACTTAGAAGTGGAATATTTAGATTCTTCACATTTAGTAAGCAATATTTAAAAAAGTTTTGCACATCTTAAAATATCCAAAATTATGGTACTGAAAAATGAAACGTTTTCAAAAAGACAAAACATAAACAAACAAACTTATATACTCAATGACCAAGGTATAAGAATGTAATGAGAAGAATCCAACGTGTCAATGTCACAATTTCAAAAGATACTAAATATTTACAAACGATTTCAATATATAATAGACTTAATTGTAAAATCATAGTTTCCCATTTTCTCCCTAAAATTGCGGATCAAATTTTAAACGCAAATCCATAGAAATAAACGTAATTGTATATTCGACTACTTTCGCCTTGTGAAAACAATTCAACTTCTCTGATACATAAGTATAATTAGAAAATTTGATTACAAAAGTGAAGTGAGAAATCGTTTGCTTAGTTGAACCGTGCCCTCAAATTACTGTGATAGACATCAGCCACTCCTCTATGCGAATTGGTAGGTAATGATTGCAATTACTAAAGCGTTGAAAGAGAATTTTGTTTCACAAGAGAGGGAGAGAGAGTGAGGGTGAGGGTGAGAGAGAGGGAGAGAGAGAAAAAAAAGAATAACAGAAATGGTTCAAGAAAGGAAAAAAAAAGACGGGAAAAATGTGAGGCGAAGAAGAGTTTCTTGAAGCATTCGAATCAAAGAGGAATTGCGAGTAATCCGTTAAAGTGCACCCTGTCATGATGATAAGAAAAGCAGGGCAAATGTATATATTTGACACTATCAAACCATTTATCATTTTTGCTCGAGCTTTGGGTACTCCGGTGATATCGTTTCTATCACGAATATGAATTTTATATCAGTTCACAGAGGTATGTTTAACTCAATAATGTGAAATATACCTTGTAAAAAAAAAGGGGAAGAATAAGAAGAATATATCTCTTTTAAAATGAGATAATTTTTTTTTACCTTCTTATTTTATAGATTTGTAAAAGCAATAAAATCAATATTGTTATCATTATTATTACTCTTATCACGGTTTTTGATTGTTTCTTCCCATAAAAAAATTTTATATGGATGACATATGTACCAAAAATGTATTAATTTAAAAAAATATGTGGTGCAAATCATATATGTCACATGTATGTTGTTTTTTATACGGATAATAACAGAATTGTTAAAATTATACGAATAACTAGTTCTTTCCACGATAATTGAAACTTCGAAATAAACGTTTGTTAGAAATAAAGTTCGATAATTAATTGTGGGGGAATAAAAAAAAAGAAAGATTGTTGAATTACGAACGTGCGACTACTGTTGTTTGCACAAATTGATTTTTAATGGCGTTACGGTTTATTGGTGTTTAAGTGCAACAAAATAGTTTTTAGTTTAATTTTACACATCGGTAAATTGTTTCGGAGTTAGTTGAAGGTCGCTTTACGAGCGCCTAAGTATTTATGGACATTTTTACTACAATCATAATTCATAGCCTTTAATGAGAGCGGAAAAATGCGCGGTTGAATCACGGAAGAAACGTACGTTAATTAAATCATCAATTCAATTAAACGAAAACCAATGAATTTAACGGCATTTTGTCCATTCACAGAAGCTCATTTTAATTGCAATCGCTATCGTTTCATGACATTGTTCAGAATTAATGATTTTATTAAAAAGAACTTTTTAAATGAAGAAAGTAAAATGCATTTGTTTCTTTAATAAGAATATAATTAATTGAAATTATTTAATACAATATAAAGCCTTATGTAACAAGTATGCCATATATATATATTGCCTATATGCCATATATATGTTGCATATATGCCCCACATATGTTATACCATGTCAAATTTTTGAGATAAAAATTATTATACCTTATGTAAAAATGGGGACATCTTGTCATTTGTTCCCATTTTTGGATACAGTATAATAATTTTTATTCCAACTTTTTTCTTAGTGTAAAGCAAACATATATGTACCATACATAAATTTTTATCTGGATATATACTCGTAAAAATAAACATATTGGTCATCATTATTCTCGTGTTTCGTTTCAACTAAAGCGGCACTGAAATTCCAATTTACATTGACAAGGCTTAAGTGTAATTTTTACAGGATTATATATTCAAATGTTCCATCAACTTTTCATAAGATATAAAATGTGCAATTTTGAAATTGACTTCGGTGGGAATAAAAATCATAGAAACATAAATTTTGAGTTGCAATAAAATGTCTATGATAAAATAATAAATGTGAAATGTTTTAATATTGAGTGATCTTATAAACGCGGACCTTTGGAAAGATGTGGTTGAAGATCGGGCTTGAGATACTATTCCTGTAAAATGTGACAGGAAATAGTCGAGACGTAACTGCTCTTGGTTAGGTATGCAAATGGATAAAAACGGTAGAGTGGCGCGAAAGACACTGAAAGAGATACAGGAAGAGGACGAAGGTGGAAACTATCAAAGATACGGGAAAATCAACTCAATATCAGCCAATGTCAAATTTCGGAATAATACGACTGGCCAATTTTGAAAACCCTCGCGCAAAAGTCAGCGTGGAAAAAGGCGCAGCGAGAGAGGTTCCCCAAATATTAAAGTGCTGAAAATTTATTCCAACAAGATAATCATCAAGATGTGCCATAATTTAAATGCATGTGTGTTCGACGAGAAATTTTTTTATGCAAAAAAACTTTACGCGGGGTATGCTTTAATCAGACGTATATTTATAAAAGTTTACGGAGGAAAAGTCAATTCAATAAATTGTTGCGGTAAAAGAAATTGATAAAAGTTATATGAGATAATGATTTTCATTATGCATCAAGCATACAAAGAAAACATCTATATATGACCAATATATATATATCCCATATATGTGACACATATGTTATACTATGTAAAAATCAACATACATGTCGCATATATGAATTTTTAACTGGACAGGTCTGAAATTGACTACTTTCTCTCGTCTAATTAGGGATAACAAATGTTACTTTCCTTGCATGTACTACTAACATTTAATTATAAACGAATAAATGTTCTCAAAAACAAAGACAAAATTGATGATTTTAAAATTTATATGCTATTAAGATTTTTCAATTTTCGCTTGAATTCAAATGACATTTGAGAGTGTCAAAAACTTGTAAAACAATTCCACCGTTCAATGACGAATTTGATAATGGAAAATTGCAAAGTATATTCCAATTGTTGCGTTATTCCGCTGATAACACGGGTACTTTCAATTATACCGTCTTAAATGGATCTTTCTTTTATATTTACTTTATGCTAAATCTAATTTGAATTTTAAAGTAGTTTCATTTATTTTTTATCACGCTCGTTGTTCGTTTCGCGTAATTGTTTCAGTCTATTTTGCATGTTCCTAAGATTCGCCTTATCAAGCGTTCATAAACCAGCTATTCGGAATTAGGCTTCCTTGAAATTCATTGTGGTCGTATCACAGCGAAGTCGCATACGATCAATAGTCGCTGCAGACATCGGCGTTTTAAGAGTCGTCGAACTTTTCGATTTTTCGAACAAGTTTCCACTAGAGATTTAAGGAGGGACATTTCTTAAAGCCAGTTTCAAATAAGCCCATTAATTAGAAAATTATCAATAAAATTATTGAACTTTCGAAAAGTATAAGTTATCGATGGATTAAGTCTGATATGAGTTGGGTTAATTAAACAAAATATAAGTTACGTATATAGATATATATGGTCGATATATGGCAATAATTGATATAATAGTCTAGCCATACATAGTTTCAATAATTTCCTTATATTTAAATCAAAATTATTGAACTTTTGAAAAGTATAAGTTATCAATGATTAAGTCTGATATGAGTTGGGTTAATTAAACAAACTATAAGTTACGTATATAGATATATATGGTCGATATATAGCAATAATTTCCTTATATTCAAATCAATTATCTTATATCAACCATATATGGCCATATACAGCCATATATGAATTAAGAGAAAGCATGTCAATTTTTTTTACTTTAATATATGAAATTGTTAAATCATATATTAACCATATATACTTCATTATTACCAGGGTTAATATTTACTTTGAGACACTCTATAAATTTTTCATAAATTAGTTCTTATTTAATCTTCAACTTAATATTAAAACTTAAAAAAAGCCAGTCGATTAAGCTAATCAATTGAGACTTCACATTGCCTAAACAATTATTAAAATGATTTCTTTAAATTATCTACATGGATACTGCTCACGAGGATCCCGAAATACCTTATCCCCATTCCCCCCTTACCCTGATATACTTTCTACCAAACAAGCTACAACATGATTGCTAAATCAAGAACTATACCTCAAGTCGGGTTAATTGAGGAATCTTCATTCGTTAGCAAAATGATTAATTTATTTTTAAACACGCGACTAGTCCAATGCGCAATTGGGTGGAGATAAATTGGCCCACATTTCGAGATTGATTTTAAGCGGGGCAATTACAAAGTTTGCTCGTAATGATTGGTTTTTGCGAAGCCCCGCGCGATTGCGTTGGACCGTGGCCACGCACCGGAGCGGCCCCGCTTGTATCGCTGCGCCCATTACCCCTTTCGGGCACACGTAAAAAGGCACGTAATTTATTTATACGAGCACTTAGGAGCCCTTCTAAGACTCCCGAATCGATTCCGGGCCGCGTTGTTATTACGATCTTCCCATTCTGATCCGATCGTAACTGGCGAATTACCTGCAATTACCGCGCTCTCAAACCTTGCCCATATACCGGAGCTTATTCCAAAATGACGACCATTTAGATATAGTGGAACACTGCTTCGGGTTATCGGACATACGCAAAAGTAGAAAATCCATTTTCACTTGACTCGCCATTATTTTATAGATCTGAAAATTGCTTACTGAAATTCTCTTATACACCTGTTTCAGTGGAAATTCTGAGTCTCGTCGTGTTGTTGTACTACACGGAGAAAAATGTTTAGTTGTGTTAACCAAACATTTGGTTCTTTTTTAGCTGACCAAAATTTTTAGTTGAAATAACCAAATATGTTGGTCAGAATATTTTTTTTAGTTACTTCAACCAAAATTATTTGTTATTGAAACAATAATTTGGTTATTTTAACTAAAGATTTTGGTCAGCTAAAAAAGAACCAAATTTTGGTTAACATTTTTCTCCGTGTACACGGAGAAAAATGTTTAGTTGTGTTAACCAAACATTTGTTTCTTTTTTAGCTGACCAAAATTTTTAGTTAAAATAACCAAATTATTGTTTTAATAACAAATAATTCTGGTTCAAGTAACTAAAAAACATATTCTGACCAACATATTTAGTTATTTCAACTAAAAATTTTGGTCAGCTAAAAAAGAAACAAATGTTTGGTTAACACAACTAAACATTTTTCTCCGTGTATTGATCAAACAGTATGTATTACTCTAATATCCTCAAGATATTTGGAACGTACCATATTCTTAAAATATTTTAATACATATTCTAGAACCTTAAATAAAAGCCATGTACAAAATATACAAAAAGTTACCGTGCCATCAGAATAAAAAATTGTCATAAAAAACCCGAGACTATATGAAAACACGATAATCTTTACTATGCTGGCACGGTAATTTTTCCTATATGATACACATGACTACACATTAAGGTTCCAGCACAATAATTTTCAAGGTATTCTTTTATTAGTGCACATTTTGACCCGGGGAATAACCATAAAAATATTTCTTGCAATTAAGATTCGTTTGTTAAACAAGTTGGGACGGATACGAGGATGGATGTGTGCAAGTTGGTAGGTGGAATGGTCGGAGCCATTGGCTCCTCACAAATTACCGAGCCGATATTTGTAAACTCGGCGAAGGCAGAGTCGGCAGAGTCGGCAGAGTCGGCCGAGCGCGGCGCTTTCGTATGACCCGAGGCCGAGGGAGGATTGCGTACGCCGAGGATATATGGTAGAGGAAGAAAGGCAGAAATTCGAAAGCGGGGGCGGCGGGGCCGGGGAGGGCGCAAGTAAGTAATAAGCACCTGCCGACTTTGGGAGCGGAGAGTTGATTCATTTCGCGGTAAGTACAGAGCGCGGCCGACCGACCACGGCGCGACGCCTTGGGCTTTTCTGCGTCGTGGCTGCTCGGAGAAGAGCGAGCCGCCAAGTGGAACTCGAACGAAATACTTAGTATGCTAATGCTGAATTATGTCCGGGGATCTCGCGGTGATCGATGCTGTGTACACAATGTAATGCTGGTAATATCATTTGTAAATGAGGAATCGCTCGCGGAAAACAATCCGCTCGAGCTGCACGCGCCGCTAAAACGGATGGAGTTTATTTTTATTTACTTTCTTTTTTTTTTATTTCTTTTTTACTTCGCAATCGAAAACAATGATAATGCATAACAGATGCCGGCAATGTCCTGACATTCAATTTACCGACTGGACACAACTGCGTTCCACGGACAGCCAACCGTTAAATTTATTCCCACAATTAAAGGCGCTTCTAGATTTCTTCCGTGGAAGTATTCGATGGTAAAATTGTTTATACCGGGAGGAAAATAGCGTTCGGCCGAACAAAAGTAATTTAGTTAGCTTTTTTCTTTGACAGTTATGGTATGATTAGTTGATGTATCTGAAAAGATGAGTTGAGTTAATTTATTAATTACTTGAGCTAATTTCTCTCAGTGTACCATTGCGAATGTTTTCATTATGGATTTTCAAAATAGTCTAATATATTTTATAGATAGTTGTTTGATAAAAATGATTAAGAACTTTGGTAATTTTTGTTTCTGTCTTAAGAATTTTTAGTGGTTACAATTTTTTGTCAAACTATTTAACAATTCATATTGCATGTTCTCTTCTTCGCTACTTTGTCACACTGTTTGGTACATTTTTTTTCAATTATAAATAATTCACCTACCAACTTTTTTCACCCTGCATAAAACCAAAATTAGTCCTCCTCAGATCCTCAACACTTACGATACGTAACACAAAAGTGTAATATTATAAAACAGCAAATCAATATGTTATATTTACCATTAATATATTGATTAATAGGAGCGAGGGAAATTCTACTGTACAATGAAAAATGAAAACGTTATTTCACATAATTCAAATACAATGCAATTTACGTAACGTTTTTGCAACTGTCCATGGCCGGTACATGTGCATAAATTTTTAACGTCCTTTTTGAGCGGAATGCGATTTCGAGCGCGAGCAAAAGTTACGCAAAAATTCATTGATAATTCATAAACCATTGAGCCAGCGAAGTGTCTGACGTCAAAAACTTGGCAAATTTATCCGTCGAACATTTTCGCTGTCAACTTGGCGGCACACGTGTCTGCATCCTAAGCGCGCGCGTAAGCTTTTTCCCGAGGAAAATAATAATCTCGTTTTGTCCCTTGTATTCTTGCCGATGGACGAGCGGGGTATTTCACGGAAATTCAGCGTGCGCCAGACAGATACCGCGCGCCCGCGCCTGCCATAATCGAGTTAACGTTTTTGCGATCGTTTCCTCCTCCGATCTTGAAATAACGTCAAAATGCGCTACGTGACTGAGGCGATACTGCCATTATGAATGGGAACAAGTCATTCCGCTGTATCCTTCAATTTCGCGCCGCGTACGAGCCGCGTTAGTTGTTTAACTTGTCAATTTTAATTTAACTACCAAATGCGGATGTCTGCCGTTTCTTTGTTAGTTATTAATGAATTGTAAAAACAATGAAATTTTAATCTCGCACTTTGCATCGCACGGGCAACATCCAGCGTCAATTATGCATGGGATTATTTTATAAATGCGAAACGGACTTATTCCCGGCAACGTGGGATATTTTAATTTTACTATTTACGTGGTTATTAAATAAATAGTGCGAATGAAATGTGGGAGTGGGACCAAAGAAAAACGGCATCGCGCCATTAAAGATATTCACATTTGGCTTTATTTGTATGTTTGTCGCGTGGAAGGGAAAAAGAGTTTATTAAAATATTTCTGAGTTATTAATATTTATAACAAATATTATTTGCCAGATTTATAAATTATATATAAAAATAAGGAAATCGGATTTAATACACTCAGAAAAAAGTTGAAACAAAAATTACTATACTGTATAACAACATTAACGTAAAACATTTCATTGTAATATTTTAATATTATAATAAGTTTTAACTATAATATATAACTTTGAAACAATTTATAATTTATTGATAAATATATTGCATGACAATTTTACAAGGGAAATCAATATTAACTGACTTTACATTAAGATTCCAAAACATTAACTTTTCAACTTTTTTCCTAAACGGAATATCTTCTATATCATACATTTCCATGGTCAGGATTCGCCATATAAAACCAATTTCAGATAGCGTTTCTTGTACATAAATTGCAATTACAAAGAAACCAACTAAATCAAGTTGGAATAAAAAAAATATTTGAATTGTAATACAACGCAAAAACAAAGTATCAGCGCACCGAGAAAAATAAATAGCATATTTAGCAATAAATTCTGGAATACTGAACCTATACGTTCTTTGTATGTGTATCACTTATAATTTTTGGGAATTTTTTCTATACACATTGTATAGTATTCTATGTTTATAGAACTGTATGCATTACATATACTTAGTTTTTCCATAAATTATTACAGTTACACC